>CAIGQV010017386.1:35333040-35349931 GCA_903798115.1 Danio jaintianensis
ATCCATCCATCCATCCATCGTTTATCCATCCATCCATCTATCCATCTCTTTGTTTATCCATCCATCCATGGAAAAAGCTTCCATACAAACAAAAATGAACATTAAGATCGTTTACAATAATGTTAATGCAGATTTTAAGTGTGATTTAAGAGACTCTGTTGTGCACCACTCTACATTGTTATATGTTCATATATAGATTTTATATATACAGTATATATATGTTTAAAGTATATATTTTATCTGCAGCTCCTGAGCTTCCAATCCTGGAGAGGAGAAACTGGCTCATACATCTGCATTATATCCGCAAAGATTATGAGACCTGCAAGGTAAAAACAGAAAATCCAACAAATAGTGTGTAAATTGTATAAAATACTCTTAATAATAATAATAATAATAGCTGGTTTGTTTCGTCTGATTTCAGGCCATTGTTAAAGAACAGCTGCATGAAACTCAAGGCATGTGTGAATATGCTGTGTATGTGCAAGGTGAGTGTAAAATACAACAGTACACTACTTGAATATAGTCAGTGTTCATGTATAAAAGTGTAATGCAGCTTTTTTCATACATTAGGAACGTTTCCTGTTCAATTAATTTTTTTCTGAGCAAAAAAGGTTGAGTTATGTTGTTTGAGCTGTAAAAATTGGTAATTAGTTGTATGCAATTATATATAATTTATATATTATTATTTAGATCATATGTAGTTTCATAACACATTCTTCCATTTATACTTATTTTGTATTTTAGCGTTCTTATTTCATATTTTCTAATAATGTTTTTTGTGATAACCAAATTAAATACGCAACATATTAATGTAATATATTGAATAATTGTATACGATTTGATATGCTAGTTTTAAAATGTAGTATGCATTTGTTTTCTTTTTGTAAACATAGTCGATGTGTACCAGTTTTATCGTGGTGAATGACTTAGTGTGCGTGTGTGCATGTATGTGTGCAGCTCTGATCATGAGGTTAGAAGGGAAGATTCAGGGGTCTCTGGAGTTGTTTCAGAGTTGTGCCATCATTAACCCCAAAAGCTCAGACAACCTCAAACAAGTGGCCCGATCGCTGTAAGCACCAGTTAGTCACACACACGCGCACACACACACACACACACATTGGTATTGGTGGTTTACAGGGACTCTCCATAGGCGTAATGTATATTATACTGTATCATTCATTAATTTTCCTTCAGCTTAGTGCCTTATTTATCAGGGGTCGCCACAGCGGAATGAACCGCCAACTATTTCAGCATGTGTTTTACACAGTGGATGCCCTTCCAGCTGCAACCCAGTACTTCTTGCTGTTAGGTGACAGTGCTAACCACTGAGCCACTGTGCCACCTATTATACTGTAAAAAATGCTTATTATATGGCCTTACACCAACCCTCACAGGAAACGTGGCAAAATTTGAATGTCAAACGACCCTATTAAGTATGTTTTTGAAGCATTTTTAATTACAAGGAAATCAGGCATGTCCTCATAATCTACAGAGTACCACTATGTCATTATACAAAAAACTGTCCTTGTATACCACCAAAACCAGTACACACACCAACACAAACAAATACACATGCCATTTATAATCACATTTAAATCTGTATCCATATGAATGTGTCTATTTAAACCTCAAGTTTATTAAGAAATGTGTGATTTTATGACTTGTGTTTAGTTTCCTATTAGGGAAGCACAAAGCTGCCATTGAGGTTTATAATGAAGCTGCACGTCTCAATCAGAAAGACTGGGTAAGTACATTTTTGATTAGATAAAGGGTTAATTCACCCAAAAATGAAGATACTTTCATTATTTCATTACCCGTATGTTGTTCCAGACTATTATTATGATTGGAATATATTCAGTTATTTAAGTTGGGGTTAGGGAAATGTATTTATTTATCTATTTAAATATAATTAGGGGCTAGGGGCTTTATGTTATGTATTTTCTTATGTATTTGGGGGGAAAAAAATATTTTTATTTATTTACTATTATATTTAGTTATTTCTTATTAAATTTGACATTTTAAATGAGTAATTTAAAGCATGACGCTCCAACCATTCACTTCAATTACACATCATTTTAATTGTACTCTTTAGGTTTCTGCGATTGTTCAACAGGTATAATGCGAGAAATAAATATGAGTAAATGATGAAATTAAATTGAGTAAATTAAATAATTAATTAATTGATTGATTAATTAAATCTTTAAGTAATTATTTTTCTCAATCATTTGTAACATTAATTTAATTATAATTATATATATATATATGTATATATATATATATATATATATATATATATATATTAATTTATGTTATATATAATATAATAATTAATATATATAATCTTAATCATGTATATTAATTATTATTATTCATTCATTCGTTAATTTTCCTTCGGCCTAGTCCCTTATTTATCAAGGGGTCGCCACAGCGGAATGAACCGCCAACTATTCCAGCATATGTTTTACACAGCGGATGCCCTTCCACAACCCAGTACTGGGAAACACCCATACACTCTCGCATTCACACACACACACACACTCATACACTACGGCCAATTTAGTTAATCCAATTCCCCTATAGCGCATGTGTTTGGACTGTGGGGGAAACCGGAGCACCCGGAGGAAACCCACGCCAACACGGGGAGAACATGCAAACTCCACACAGAAATGCAAACTGACCCAGCCGGGACTCGAACCAACGACCTTCCTGCTGTGAGGCGACAGTGCTAACCACTGAGCCATCGTACTGCTTCTAATTTATCAGGGGTCAGAATGAGCATTATTATTATTATTATTATTATTTAGCTTTTGTGTTTTGCTTTAATCACATGCATTTTGCCGATGAACAAATGAGATGCAGGTAAAGCATTATTTAAACATGTGGTTATTCTTACCCACAGGAGATCAGCCATAATCTGGGCGTTTGCTACATCTACACTAAAGACTTCAGGAGTGTAGGTTCATCCAGCCTAAAAATTGTGATTCTGTCTGTTCAGTCATGTCTTTCTGAATATTGGCCATGATATTGGGTTACATACTTTATTGAACCGTCTTATCTTGTTTTCACACGTCTTCAGCTGAGTTTCTGTTCTCTTTGTGCCTGCAGGCAGAAGAGCAGTTAAACTTGGCACTACAGCTGAATAAACACGATCTGACCTACATGATGCTGGGAAAAATACACTTACTGCAGGGGGACACGGAGAAAGCCATCGACGTCTACAAGAGCGCTGTGGAGTAGGTCTCAATACACTATACACATCCTCATTATTTATATATTTTATAGGATTTTTTTATTGCCATTTTTAATCTCCTGAAAAATTGACTTTTCCAAACATATTTTAAATGATTCGTTCTAATTTATAACATCATTTACAAATCATGCTGGCAAACATTTTATAAAAGTTATTATATTTATGTATTTTTATTTTCATTATTTAATTTTTTTCAATAGACCAAACCATTGTGATAAATATCAGTGTTTTCATTTGTAGTTTTCAACCATTTTTCTTACAATATTCTGCCAACCTAAAGATCTTTCTTATACTATGGGTCTGTTGAACGCTTGATTCTTTTTGGCTGATGAGCATTCTAAGGCGTGCCGTTATTTTCAGATAAACACACAGCTAAAGTAGTTCCTGCATGTTTTGAGCGGATTACAGCTCTATATCACTACGCTGAATGATTTGAGTTATTTCTCAGCTACAACAGTCAAAAATCACATCAAAACACAACAGAAGGATTTGGAGGAGATGTGGAAGAAACTAGTGCTACACACAGGAGCAGTTTGAGGACAAAAACCTGACAAATGTCTCAAATACAACATCTGAACAGTGGCTTTAGCTGTGAGAACTATAGTATAAGTGGAATAATGCATTGAATTATTTTTTAAAAATGCATACCCAAAGTACAGTTTAACAGCCATGATGGAAATAATATGCATTGTATTTGTAATAATTTAACTGTAATAAATTATTCTGTGAGCGCCTCCTTGTGGTGCCATTACAGAGAGGCTATAAGTCACTTTACGAAACCTTTTCATGCAATGTTCCATAAATAATAAAAAAAAAAAAAAAACTTGTGCATTTATGAAATGTGGCTCACACAGGTGAGTGGGCTTGACAAACCACCTGTAGAAGACACACTCTTTCGTCTCACTAACACTTTAACCAACACTTGCACCAGTTTTTGCACATTAGCATCTGACAATTTCTTACAATCACTCCATATCTACAAAAAAAAAAAAGAAATTGTGCATTTATGAAGTGTGGCTTACACAGGTGAGTGAGTTTGACAAACCACCTATAGAAAACACTTTCATCTCACTTTTTTACAATCACTCCATATCTCCAAAAAAACATATAAACAAATATATATATATATATATTCACAGGCCACTTTATTAGGTACACCTTACTAGTACCGGGTTGGACCCCTTTTGCCTTCAGAACTGCCTTAATCCATCGTGGCATAGATTCAACAAGGTACTGGAAATATTTCTCAGATATTTTGCTCCATATTGACATGATAGCATCACACAGTTGCTGCAGATTTGTCGGCTGTACATCCATGATGCGAATCTCCTGTTCCACCACATCCCAAAGGTGCTCTATTGGATTGAGATCTGGTGACTGTGGAGGCCATTTGAGTACAGTGAACTCATTGTCATGTTCAAGAAACCAGTCTGAGATGATTCACGCTTTATGACATGGAGCATTATCCTGCTGGAAGTAGCCATCAGAAGATGGGTACACTGTGCTCATAAAGGGATGGACTCAATACTCAATATATACAATACTCAGGTAGGCTGTGGCGTTGACACGATGCTCAATTGGTACTAATGAGCCCAAAGTGTGCCAAGAAAATTTTCCCCCACACCATTACACCACCAACCTGGATCGTTGATACAAGGCAGGATGGATCCATGCTTTCATGTTGTTGAAGCCAAATTCTGACCCTACCATCCGAATGTTGCAGCAGAAATTGAGACTCATCAGACCAGGCAACGTGTTCAGAGATGCTCTTCTGCATACCTCGGTTGTAACGAGTGGTTATTTGAGTTACTGTTGCCTTTCTATCAGCTGGAACCAGTCTGGCCATTCTCCTCTGACCTCTGGCATCAACAAGGCATTTGCGCCTAAATGTAGTGAGTTGCTGCCATGTGATTGGCTGATTAGAAATTTGCGTTAACAAGCAGTTGGACAGATGTACCTAATAAAGCGGCCGGTGAGTGTATATACATATTGTG
The DNA here is from genome assembly GCA_903798115.1 of Danio jaintianensis. Taxonomy (NCBI): domain Eukaryota; kingdom Metazoa; phylum Chordata; class Actinopteri; order Cypriniformes; family Danionidae; genus Danio; species Danio jaintianensis. The sequence goes on from CAIGQV010017386.1 coordinate 35,338,285, forward strand.
CAATTATGAAGTGAGCTTCACACAGGTGAGTGGGCATGACAAACCACCTGTAGAAACACTCTATAAAAAAACACTCCCGCCTCCTTACTCTTACACTTAATTCTCTTAGCACTAACAGTTCCTTATAATAAGCACTTGTGTGTATTACCTCTTCTTATTGAATCGATGAATGCCTCCTCAATTGTAAATCGCTTTGGACAAAAGCGTCTGCTAAATGACTAAATGTAAAATGTATTATGACATCAATATTTATTCTTATTATTTTCGTTTTGTGAGGTTTTTTGCACCGTGTTCCACCAAACTGTTCCAAAATATCTTAATAGTATACAAATATCTCTAGTTTAAATACATCAGGAGCATCTGCTGAAGTTTGATGCAACAACATTAATATTCACTCATATATGTGTTTTTGTTTCATGTGTGCACTTCACACTTTCTTCTAACTTAGTAAAATCTTAAGCTTTTTTTTTTTGTAAATCTGACGCGAATCATGTGAGAGTTTGGATCTGAAGCTGCAGTAACACGTTTCATCCCTTGTTTTGTCACCAATCACATTTGACTAGAAAAATTCAAACATACTTTATTTTCCTCTTGAAGCGTCTTACCCAGAATGCATTTCTTTTTGCGCAACGTGAGTGTAGATGTAGGAGACAGCGTTTTTTGTTTTTTTTTTGGCAGAGAGGAGCTGGAGACGCCTGGAGATGCTCTCAGCGTGTCGCTCTGCCACAGCGCAGATAAGATGCCCAAAGCACAATGCATGCTGGGATCAGTGAAGCGCTCGTAGCTGTAATTAATCACATTTACGGTCTCACTGTGACCGCTCCAACCTCTCTCTCTCTTCTCTTTCTCTCTCCTCCTTGTCGTTTTCATCTTCTTTTCTCTTTGTCTTTCAAGTGCTCTCAGAAAACCCCTGAGGACTTGCTAAAGTAATCTGGTTTTTGTTTCCGCTTAAAGGGACAGTTCACCTGGAAACTGGCAGTAGTTGTGTCCCAAATGACTCAGTATACACTTTGCACACTGTCTAGTGTATGAACTTAGTTAGTCATTAATCATCTGAAGCTCCGCCCTCTTCACTATGTATTTAAAGTTGTGACATTTAAGTTCATGAAGAGTCCAGCTTCCATAATTTTTCATTTAAACAATTCATTATCTAGGTATTTAATTTTTAATCACTTTTTACCATTTAAATACTGTATATTGAACACATTTCTTGCTGTATAGGGAAAAAAGAAATATAATAGTGCATGTATACGCAAATTGGGATGCTGTTTCAAACTTCAGTGGAAAATGAAAGTAGGCTGAAAGTATGCTGGGGCATGTGTCAAAAATTGATTGATGACCGCCACGGCCCTTTAAGGTGGGACTTCCGGTTCAAGCCCCACCTGTTTTATACATTTATATAATTTAACTAGTTTAATTACAATCTAATTACCAGAATTATATTTCATTTAATCTGATTACACTCTAATTAAAGGAATTATAACATATCATTTAATTTATTTTATTTGATAAGAATCTAATTACGGGAATTATAATATAGCCTATCATTTAATCTAATTAAACTGATAAGAATGTAATTACCAAAAATATATGAATGGGCAGGGCTTAAACCGGAAGTCCCGCCTTAAATGGGCGTGGTGGTCATCAATCAAATTTTGACACTTGCCCCCACATATTATTCCTCTCTGCTGAATTTTTTCTTTTCCATAACACTAATAGTGTGATTGTTATGATGCAGAATCACCATATTAGCTATGTGTGAGCAACAGACCAAAATGCATGGTTTTTTTATGTTAAGTTATGTTATGTTAATGTTAGGTCAATTTATAAATATAAAATTATTCTGTATCAAATTCAGTAAAGTAAATACTAAATATATTTATCAAATAAAAACAATAATAACGTTATTTATTAACATTTATTAATAAATTAATAAAATTAATGCATAGCTTTTGCTAAATAGTTTACAATGTAATATTTTGACTAATTTAATAATAATAATAAAATTATTATTATTAGTAGTAGTAGTAGTAGTAGTATTGTTATTGTTTTAGTATTATTGTACATTAATATTATATACTCAGTAATAATTTTTTAGTTGACTATAAATATAGTCTGTAATACATATATTATTGTAATAATAATTTATGTAATAATACATAAATATTTACATGTATTATTGAACATTATTATTATTATTATTGTTGTTAAAGATTATTCAACAATATATTGTTTTAAATAATGCATATATTTACAATAATATAATACAATAATTTTTAATTTTATGACAGTATACTTTTTGATAAGGATAGTCCTATTACTACTACTACTAATATTTATTATAATATTTATTATTATTATAATTATTTGCAGTATTAACTGTGTAAGTTATAAGTTGTGTAAGGAAAGGTTATATAGATATATATGCCAAAAAAAATAATACAATTGGGAAAAAATGAATATGGAAAAAATAATCATGTTTAAATAAAAATTATGTGTATATTTATTTTCATCTAATAATTATAAAATAATTAATTTTTCCCTTTTTTTTTTTTTTCTTTTTTTTTTACATTTAATCTAATTTCTTAAAAGTTTGTAATGACCTGAGGGTGAATAAATAATGACAGACTTTTATAGGTTAGCTACTTTTGTAAAGACACTTTTTTTATTTTTTTACGTTCAACAAATGAAAGTGCATAAAGGAATCCCTAATCTGCTTTTCTCAGCGGGAACCCACTGATTTGATGACTCTTGATTACTGTTGTTGACTTTCCTCTGTACCCGGAGAGCAGAAATGGAGATGACTATGAAGAAATCTCCTCCCCTCGTACACACACACACACACACACACACACACACTGACTGCTTGTCTGGCTCAGATATCAGAGAAGTGTGGGGAGCTTTAGGTCTTGTGTTTGTGTGTGTGTGTGTGTGTGAGATCTTCTCATTATCGCAGGCCTCCCACTGAGCTGATGAATTAGTAACATGCAGCAGTGGGATGTGCCATAATGAGAGGAGAAATCCTACTTTTCCAGCCGCTTCACCTCGGCAGAGCATGAATTTATAACGGCACACTGCTGGCATGAGCCACTCAAGACACACACACAGACACACATGAAGAGAGTCTTAGACCACACAAACAGCCTCGTTTTCTGCTGTCATCATGATCGGGTCAATCAGGATCTGTTTCTGAATCACTTTACGTTGCTGATCCTGGAGCAGCAGTTAATAACTTGATTTAATGATGCATAAAATTAGATTATAGTAAAACTTAGAGTGCCAAACCGGCCCCTAAAATCTGGAGTCTGATAACAAAGGAAGAGTTCATCAATTCTGTCATCATTTATTGGGTCTGTAATGTCAGTTTGTTAGATTATTTACAGTATGTGTTGTTTTAAACCTGTATGATGCACTTTTTTAATGAAAACACAAAAAGGAGATGTTTAGCTGAATGTTAGAGCTGCTCTTTTCTATACTAGTAAAGTGAGAAAATAGGAGCATCATAAAAGTAGTCTAAATGATTTGTACTAGACCATTTTAATAGTACAAAAGTTTAATGTCGAAGCTGTTTGGTTTGCAAAATATAAAAAATAAAGGGATAGTTCACCCTAAAATGAAAATTCCATCATCATTTACTCACTTGTTTTAACTCTTTATGAATTGTTTTCTGTTTTCTGTTAAACACAAAAGAAGATATTTTGAAGAATGTTGGAAACCTGTAACCATTGACTTCCATTGTATTTGTCTTTTCTGCTATGGACGTCAGCGGTTACAGGATTTCAGCTTTCTTCAAATTATCTTCTTTGGTGTTTCAAAAGAAGAAAGAAACTCATAAAGGTTTGAAACCACTTGAGTGTGAGTAAGAAGTGAGTCAATTTTCATTTGTGGGTGAACTATCCCTTTAACTAGTGGCTTTTTTCCTACCTATCATTTATATATTGGCTGTTTATTACTAGTTATAAAGCAAATATTCTGCATGATTTTATTCTACATCCTTAATTCTACCTAATATATAAACCCAACTACAATAAACTCTCACTTTGCTGCTTATAAATAGTTATGGTTAACTATTTATAAGCACCAAATTAAGAGTTTATTGAGGCAAATGTCATAATTAATGGTTTATTTAATAGCAAATATTGTACCTCATAATACATTGTGACCAATTAAACTAATGGTAATTTGAACTGAATGTTTTTAATTGTCATAAAAATAACAGTGCTTAATTTATTTTATTTTATATTCATTTTTCAAACAAATAAGAACAAAAAACGTTTTAAATAACAACATAAAAACAAAAGGACATACAATATAAGATACAATCTTATTTACATTCATCAGTATTTATGATTGATCAGATCCTGCCATACATAAAAAAGTACAAATATATTATAAAAATTCTAACTACATATAAATAATTAAATTTTTTTTTTACATATTTATGATTAATAATGAAATAAAATGTGACTTAAAATAAAAAATACATATAAAAAGTTTAAATATATTATAAAATACTAATTACATATGTATAAATATAAATTTTTTATATATGTATGATTGGGGCATCACAGTGGCGCAGTGGGTAGCACAATCGGCTCACAGCAAGAAGGTTGCTGGTTCGAGTCCCGGCTGGGTCAGTTGGCATTTCTGTGTGGAGTTTGCATGTTCTCCCTGTGTTGGCGTGGGTTTCCTCCGGGTGCTCCGGTTTCCCCCACAGTTCAAACACATGCGCTATAGGTGAATTGATGAACTAAATTGGCCGAAGTGAATGAGTGTGTATGGATGTTTCCCAGTGATGGGTTGCAGCTGGAAGGGCATCCGCTGTGTAAAACATATGCTGGATAAGTTGGCGGTTAATTCTGCTGTGGCGACCCCAGATTAATAAAGGAACTAAGCAGAAAAGAAAATGAATGAATGAATGAATATGTATGATTGATAATGAAATAAAATGTGATTTAAAATAGAAAATATACACGTAAAAAAGTATAAATATATTATGAAAGTACCAACCATATATATATATATATAAATAATTTTTTTATATGTATGATTTAATAATAAAATATGACTTAAAATATAAAAAGTTTCTGTTAAGGGATACATTCATTCATTTATTCATTCATTCATATTCCTTCGGCTTAGTCCCTTATTTATCAGGGGTCACCACAGCGGAATGAACCGCCAACTATTCCAGCATATGTTTTAAGCAACGCATGCCCTTCCAGCCGCAACCCAGAACTGGGAAACACCCATACACTCTGGCATTCACACACATACTCATACACTACGCCTAATTTTGTTTACCCAATTCCCCTATAGCGCATGTGTTTGGACTGTGGGGGAAACCGGAGCACCCGGAGGAAACCCACGCCAACACGTGGAGAACATGCAAACTCCACACAGAAATGACAACTGGCCCAGCCGGGACTCAAACCAGCAACCTTCTTGCTGTAAGGCGACAGTGCTAACCACTGAGCCCCCGTGGCGCTAAGGGATACATATTAAAGATCGCCAAAAATCTCTTATGGGGGATTCCGGATACATATAAATAAAAGCAGCACAGTTAACTGAAAACATGACATTTCTTCTAATTTGATTATTTTGATTGTGTCTGTGTCAGATTTTCTCCAGAGAACACAGAGCTGCTGACCACATTAGGCCTGCTGTACATGCAGGTGAGAGATGCTTTCATCACACTGAAACATCCGTCATATATACTGACAACTACACCATAACGTTGTGTCAGTGAGTTTTCTATTAGCAAACTCCACTGCTACTTCAGAAAAACACCCAGTCCAGTAATAAATCCTGTGTGGTGTAAATGCAGTTTTTGTTCACTGCTGTCTGTCTCTGTTTGATTAGCTTGGGAAGCATCAGAAAGCGTTCGAGCATCTGGGAAACGCTCTAACCTATGACCCCAATAACTTCAAGGTGGGTCGCAGATTCAGTTCTGTCCTGAAGCACTTTTACTAACTCCAGGAGATGGTGACATTGTGTGTGCTTTTGTGTGTGTGTGTGTGCATGTGTTGTGTATGTTTATGTGTTCATGTATGTGTGTTTGTGTGTATGCATATATGTGTGTGTGTGTGTATATGCATGCATATTTGTTGTGTGTATCCGTGTATGTTTCTTGTGTGCGTTTATGCATATGTGTATTCATGTGTGTTTATGTAAATCTGTGTTGTGTGCATTAATGTGTATGTGTGTGTTTGTGTTTTGTGTGCATGTGTTTCTCCATGCAAGTGTGTGTATGCATCTGTGTGAGGGTTTGTATGTGTATGTGCATGTATGTGTTTGTGTGTTTATATATGTATGTGTGTTGTGTGTGTATACATCTGTGTGTGTATGCATATACATGTCTGTTGTGTTTGTTTGTGTGTGTTTGTTGTGCGTTTGCGTGTGTGTGCAGTTCTTGTGTGCGTATTTGTGCATATGTTTCTGTGTATTTGTATGTCTGTGTGCGTTTGTGTGTTTATGCATGCATGCATGTGTGTTGTGTATGCTTATGTGTGTGCATCTGTGTGAGGGTTTGTTGTATGTGAATGTGCATGTATGTATTTGTGTTCATGTGTGTGTGTGTGTGTGTATACAAGTGTGTGTATGCATATGTGTGTATGTTTGTTATGTTTGTGTAGGTGTGTGTTTGTTGTGTGTGCCTGTGTGTTTTTTGTGTGCATATTTATCTTGTATGCTTGTTTGTGCATACATGTGTGTGTGTGTGTGTGTGTGTGTGTGTGTGTGTGTGTGTGTGTGTGTGTGTGTGTGTGTATATGTGTTTGTGTTGTATGTGTGTGTTGCCTTTGGTTTGCATTATGAACTATAAAGAAATACCTGTTTCGATAATTGCCTGTGTTCCCTATTGAAGCTGTTTTGACACAATTTGCATTGTATAAAGTGCTATAGAAGTAATGTGTGTGTGTGTGTGTGTGTGTGTGTGTGTGTGTGTGTGTGTGTGTGTGTGTGTGTGTGTGTGCGTGCGTGCGTGCGTGCGTGCGTGTGTGTGTTCAGGCCATCCTTGCAGCTGGCAGTATGATGCAGACTCATGGAGATTATGATGTGGCCATGAACAAGTATCGTGTGGCGGCGTACGCTGTCCCTGAGAGCCCACCGCTCTGGAATAACATCGGCATGTGCTTTTTCGGCAAAAAGAAATACGTCGCTGTGAGTTACACACCATAACTAAAACAACTTATGCTTTTAAATGTAGCTTTTTATATATATATATATATATATATATATATGTATATCTTTTGATATTTCAGGCCATCAGCTGTCTGAAGAGAGCGAATTATCTGTCTCCGTTTGACTGGAAGATTCTGTATAATCTGGGTTTGGTTCACCTCACCATGCAGCAGTTCGCATCTGCTTTCCACTTCCTGAGCGCCGCCATCAACTTGCGGCCGCGCATGAGTGAACTATATATGCTGCTCGCGGGTAAATATATCACATACATATAGACAAGAGTGAACTATACATGCTGCTCGTGGGTAAATATATATCACATAATGATCATCATATATAGACATAAGTGAGCTATACACGCTGCTCACGGGTAAATAAATGTCACATACTGGTCATATATAGACATGAGTGAACTATACATGCTGCTCGCAGGTAAATATGTATCACATACTGAACATATATAAACAAGAGTGAAGTATATATGCTGTTCGCTGGTAAAAATATATATCACATAATAATCATATATGTAGACATGAGTGAACTATATATGCTGCTCGCTGGGATAATAAATGTCACATATTGAACATATATAGACATGAGTGAACTATATAGGCTTCTCGCAAGTAAATATATGTCACATACTAGTCATAAATATATAGACATGAGTGAACTATATAGGCTTCTCGCGAGTAAATATATGTCACATACTAATCATATATATATATAGACATGATTGCATTATACATGCTGTTGGATGTTAATGTCGCATACCGATATATTTTAAAAATGTAATAGTAGAATCAACATCTCTTCTCTGATTGGTCTTTACTTGCAAGAGAGCGGGGCAACCTGTCACTCAAATGTGATCCACCAATAGCAAACCACAACCATCCAATCAATTTCCAATAGACAAAATCAAGCCTCACCCTACATTTGTCCTCAGTGTCGTTTCACTCATATATACTCTACAACTAGGAATAAAAGACTAACTTATAAAAAATATATATTATAAATGTGTGAATCAGTATTTATCTATTTTATTGTGATGCGATTTATCCTTTGTGCTTCATCTCTCACCAGTTGCTTTGACCAATCTGGATGACGCTGAAAATGCCCGCAGGTCTTATGAACAGGCGGTTCAGATAGACGAGTATGTTCTTCAGATGTTGATTCCTGCTGTTAAATCTCGACTGGTTATTGGCTAGTTGAGTTAACAGAGTGGTTTCTGTCTGGCAGATCAAGCCCGCTGGTGAACCTGAACTTTGCGGTGTTCCTGTATAATCAGGGCGATAAGAAAGCCGCCCTGCTGCAGTACCAGGAGATGGAGAGGAAAGTCAACACTCAGCTGGAGAACAGCAGCAACACTGAGTTTGACCCTGAGGTATGTCTTCATGTTTCAGTCGAGATTACGTCAAATTTCAAATCCAACATGTACATTTCAAAGCACTTCATGTGACCTTTAATTGTATTTATTCAATGGTTTCCCTCACACAGCTGGTTGAAATGGCTCAGAAGCTGGGCGGTGCTTTACAAGCAGGCGAAAACCTGTACTGGAGCAAACCAGGCAAAGGCGGCAAAACCAGCCAGCGCAGCTCCTCCAGCAAACCCAGCAGCTCCCAACAGCCCCTGGGCACTAACCAGGCTTTGGGTCAGGCGATGTCTTCAGCCGCAGGATACAGCAAGAGCATGCAGATCAGCGCAGGTGCACACTTCACTTAAACACAGGCCTGGGCCATTAATTAATAAGAAACCGAAATAAATTACAAAAAAATCTTCATTCTATTCATTTTCATAAAAGGGTGTGCTCATTTATGCTGACCACTGTGTGTATATATATTTAGTTTTTATGATTTCCAGTTATCACACATAAATAAATAAATAATTGCATTGAAAATAAAATAATCGTTCAATAATTGAAATCAAGGTGGAGTGTTCAATTAACCCTTGTGTACTGTTCAAATTGACTCCCCTTTCGTTATGTTGGGGGCTGTTTTTGCCCCATTGACTGCCATTATCATCACATTTTTTGATTGCCAAGCCATGACTCAAAATAATCATGCATTCTTGATTGCTGCTGGTTTTCCCTGTTGGGAAGAGGTAAATGTGTAATTTTTACTGTTGATCATCAGTTGGCAGCATTAACCCTTTAGATAGGCCTGTGCAGAAAGGTGTCTGGCTTTTATATGGAGTTCTGTGGAGTAAAACTGCAGATTATAGTGTGTGTGCAGAAATACACTTACTGTGTTTACTATGTTCTGAGAGCTGAGCTGCTTATTTTGATTTTCTCAGACACATCGCGATAAGTGCACAAAGGTCTCACTCACACACAAATACACACACACACACACTACACTCATATAGAAGGCAGAAACTACGCCTTTTTGCACTGTGTTGTAAAAAAATAAATGAATGAAGAGAGAAAACCCAGTCCAGGAGACTCGAAACAAGCAGAATTCCTTTTTGAGATGTGTTGGTAAATCTGCAGTCATACAGCGTCTTCAAGAAGTCCACAAGTCTGCAAGAGCCTACAGGAGTCTCTTACGGGTCTGCAGTCTGCAAGTTTATCACAAGTCTGAAAGCAAGTCTAAAATGAGTCTTGTCTATAAAGTGTTTTAGGAGGAGGGGAGTGGCTAGGTGGAGATGGCTAAACAAAGCATGTAAATGAAGTCCTGGGGTTAAGGTAAACAGCATTTTCCCAGCCCTTATCTCTTCAAGTTTATCAACAAAAGGGTTCCTTTGGCCTGAAAGTATCACCCAAAGACAAAGGAAGAGTCGTTGAGACCCTGCCCGCAGCATTTGCATCCCTTTGGCTCAGCCAGAAGCAAGGGGTTTTAATGTTTCTCACACCCTAGCTAGAGTTTTGAATAAAATTAGATAATTAAAAACCAAAGAATATAACTTTTCAGTTATATAAAGATTATTGTTCATTTAAAGATTATATCAATTTATTTTCCACAACTGCAACTGATGATCAACAGTAAAAATGACAAATTGTACCTCTTCCCAACAGGGAAAACCAGCATCAATCAAGAATGCATGATTATATGCTGTCATGGCTTTGCAATCAATAAATGTGCTTATAATGGAAGTCAATGGGGCAAAAACAGCCCCCAACATAACCAAAGTGTAGTCAATTCACCCAGAGTGTATTGTTGAATTGTTTTTAATTTTTAAAACATTTTCCCCAAAAATGTCAAAAGATTTGTCACCAAAAATCATTCCATTTGCTGAAACACAGAGAAAGTTGTGGCCAAATTAAGACTCTAAATCACTTCAGAGTGAATGAAAATATCCCCAACAGCACACACAAAGGTTAATGGGGGCTTTAGATCATATGGCCCAGGTCTAATTAAACATGTTTTTATATTCTTAATAATATCCTAAATGTCCGTGTGTTTCCACAGAGGCGGATGTGAGCAGAGCGCCGTCTCCTCCTGCTGGAGACCCGGAGGACGAGGTGGAGGATGCAGCCGGACCAGCCAAACTTAAAGACAAGAAGAGCAAAGCTAAACCTGCAGCTGAATAGAGCACAGAATACAAAAGGCCAAGGTGTTGTTTATAACTTTTGAATGTACAGCGTTTATGTTCAGAGCAAGCTACAATCACTGATCTTTAGATGCTTGAATGATGTCAAAGGGTCAGTTCACCCAAAAAATGATCCCTTTACTCATCTTTCAAAACCTATTTAAGTTGTTGTGTTGAACACAAAAGAAGATATTTTGAAGAATGCTGGTACAGTATGTAGCACCCATTGACTTTTATAGTAATTTCTATTTAAGTCAATTGGCAACCAACATTTTTCAAACTATCTTCTTTTGTGTTAAACCTTTACGAGTTTCTTTCTTCTGTTGAAAACCACATGAGGGAGAGTAAATGAGGAGGTAATTTTCATTGTTGGGTGAACTGTCCCTTTAGTGTAGATAAATATACTTCTGTCGTTTTAACATTTTTGCATGACGCTTTACGATAAGGTTATTTTAGCTAACATGAACTAAAATTGACATTCAACTTGTTCCAAACCAGTTTCTTTTTATTCTGTTGAGCACAAAAGAAGATATTTTGAAGAATGTTGAAAACTGGCAGCCATTAACATCAGAATTAGTCAGAATTTTAAATGCACAAAATGAGTAATAATGTTGCAAGTGGCTACATTTTGTATATTATTATATACACAAATATATTATTGTAAAGTATCCTGTAGATATTATTAATTTGAAAGATCTGTGAGGGGTGTACTCATTTATGCTGAACACTGTAAAATCTTGCAAATTCATCTGCAAAACATCTTAATTGTAATATATTATGTGAATATACACTACCTGACGAAAGTCTTGCCGTGGATCCCAGTTGTAAGAGCAACAGATAATAACTTGACTTCTTGTTGATCATTTGGAAAAGTGGCAAAAGGTCGATTTTTCCGATGAATCATCTGTTGAACTGCATCCCAATCATCACAAATACTGCA
>CAIGQV010017386.1:35369395-35383653 GCA_903798115.1 Danio jaintianensis
TATGAGTCAACATGAACTCAAAATGGACGTTTTGATTTCCACATGAAGGTAGTACATATAATTTAATACTATATTGTTTTTGAAACATACTGTAGTAAAGTATTTGAATTAATCTGTTGTGGTAATTCTGGTAAAACAGCAAATTACCAAAATACTGTAACATTACTAACGTTAGGTTTTCTACAAGGTTATATTATACTACAATACATCACAGTTTACTAGTATGCAAATTATACATTGACGATTAGGACGTTCATTTTTTTTCAGTAGTAGTTTGGTAATACATGCTTCAGTGAATACAATTTATGAATGTATTTAAATTACATCTAATTTATTAATAAAATGTTTACGTTTTAGTGTTTTGAGGGATATTTGGTGACTATTTTAGAGGTTACTATCGGTGCTCTAGAACGGCCAGTTTCAGACTGTTGAATGATATTTGTCCTAGCATTGATTGGCACGATTATGTATTCAGGTTATAGGGTGGGTCAAATGTATATTTATATTATAAATTTTTATTTATATTATTTAAGATATAGATCAGAGAAAGCTATTTCTTACTATTAATGGGCTGACCCCCGATACATCTTGTTTTGATGTCCTTTAGGGGGGTCAAGCGTTAATTAGGGGGTCAATCCTCCCCAAACCCCCCTGTAATTCGCACCCTGGTTTACTCTTGTGAAAACTAAAGTATACTACAGTATTTATTAGTTTGTTAGTTCACTATATTTAATATTAGGCTACAATATACTGTATTAATTAACAAACTATTGTGAAATTCTATAATATATACTGTATACTTACTAAAGTAGCATTAAAAAACACAAATTTATTATTAAATTATTATTATTTTTTCATGTGAGCATCAGATGTCACGTTAACAAAAATAAGTAGCTTACTATGAATATCAGTTTATTATAGATTTATATATCAAAAAGTAACATATATTACAAGTATGTAATTAAAAAACGACAGTGATTTGTTGTTGTGGCCCATACGCAAAACCTAAAGATCTCAATATGAACTCCAGCTATTCTCATTAAATGCCATACTCTTAAAGTATGTCACCATTTGATGTCATCTGTGTTGTTTTGGTTCGTTTAGACTTATTTGTGTGTGTTTGCTTAGCGGAAACATCAAAGTTTTAACCATTAATGCAATCAAAGTTGAACACTTAAAACAGGGGACGCCAATGTAGAGCACAAAGTGAGCGAACCTTAACTTCCCAGAGCTTAAAAGATCTTGTATTTTGCTGCATAAGTGTTTTTTTCCCTCTGTCTCGTCTTTGATCTTTGTGATATGCATGCTTTCCTGCAATATTCCTCACTAATAGTTTCGTTTCTCTCTCTCTCTCTCTCTCTCTTAGGGTGAGAGCTGTCGTAGGATGCCTTTGAAACGGATCTGAATAAATGTGAAGGAACGGGTGAGGATTTCCTCATAATTTAACTAACTGTAGATTAAAGATATATCAAAGAGGCTGGACGAGGTCTGGCAAAAACGATTACCGGCAATCTGCAGGAGGAAGTGGACGGCTTAACCGATTTCATACAGGAGTCATGTTAGAACAAAATCAGAGATAAAAACACGCACTCTTTCACACACACTCACATACACACCAAACGATGCCATCTCAGCATGGAGGTATTAATAATTCATCATCGGCCTCCAGTGCTGCCCCCAGATTAGGAAAACTGGACCTGCTCAAATGGTCATTAATCTAGCTGTAATGATCACAGAGATGCTGTAAATTGCTGCTCAGTGGCATCAGGCAAACAGGCAATAGAAAATAATTGGCTCTTTACGAGGCTATTTCAACCAGAAATTTAGGTTTGCTAATGTTTTGCTCTCTATCATGTTGTTCGAGGTTATTTCAAACATTTTTTTTCCCTACAGTGTTGAAGCTAAGATAAAAAGAATAAATCTGCAAGTATACACACACACACACACTGTATATATATATATATATCTTATTATATATAGTATATATAGTACACCGTTCACAAATCTCTTATTTAAATGAATATTTTCTGTAGGAAGCTTTAAAATATTATATTTGTGCATACATTAGATTACAGTCAGTACTGTAGCCAAATCTGGAGCTAATCTAACAAAATAACTTATGATAACGGTCTAAAATTAGTAAACCCAAATTTATGTTAGAGAAAAATATAAATAAAAATGTAAAAAGAGCAAAATTCTAAAGAAACAAAAAAATGTATAAAATGTAGTTAAAACCTTTTAGTTCGTATTCTTTCCCCCAATATTTTGCATTAATTTAAATTTAAATATGTATATACACTCATCGGCCACTTTATTAGGCACACCTGTCCAACTGCTCGTTAACGCAAATTTCTAATCAGCCAATCACATGGCAGCAACCTCAATGTATTTGGGCCTGAGTATTGTTGCTGACCATGTCCATCCCTTTATGAGCACAGTGTACCCATCTTCTGATGCCTACTTCCAGCAGGATAACGCGCCATGTCATAAAGTGTGAATCATCTCAGACTGGTTTCTTGAACATGACAATGAGTTCACTGTACTCAAATGGCCTCCACAGTCACAAGATCTCAATCCAATAGAGCACCTTTGGGATGTGGTGGAACGAGAGATTCGCATCATGGATGTGCAGCCGACAAATCTGCAGCAACTGCGTGATGCTGTCATGTCAATATGGAGCAAAATCTCTGAGGAATATTTCCAGCATCTTGTTGAATCTATGCCACGAAGGATTAAGGCAGTGCTGAAGGCAAAAGGGGGTCCAACCCGGTACTAGTAAGGTGTACCTAATAAAGTGGCCGGTGAGTGTATATAAATAGAGAGAGAGAGTATATATACACACACGCACAGTTGAAGACTAAATTATTCAGATATTCTCCAAATTATGTTTAACAGAGCAAGGACATTTTTGACAGTACTCCGTTTATATTTTTCTTCTAGAGAATGTCTTATTTCTTTTATTTTGACTGGAATCAAATATTATTAGCCCTCTTAAGAAATTATTATTTTTTGATTGGCTACAGAACAAACCACCGTTGTCCAATGACTTGCCTAATTAACCTTAGTTAACCTAATTAACCTAGTTAAACCTTTAAATGTCACTTTAAGTTGAATACTAATATCTTGCAAAATAACTAGTCAAATATTATGGTCTGTCATCATGGCAAAGATAAAATAAATCAGTTATTAAAAATGTGTTATTATGTTTAAAAATGTAAAAAAAAAAAACCTCTGTTAAACAGCACTTTGGACATATTTGAAAATGAATTAAAATTTCACATAATTTTGCCTTCAACTGTATATATGTATTGAGTTGTGTGATTGAATTGAGTTATTGAGTTGTGTGAACATTTTTCATAACATCTTCTTTTGTGTCTCACAGAAACAAGTACATCTGCAAAAAGTAATGCAGCTCTGAAACATCATAAAGGTGAGTAAATGATGAGGGAATTAAAATTTTCAGGGAGCTATTGCTTTAATCTTCGCGCATAAGAGAGCCTGTATTAATATAGCTCTCAATTATCTGAACGTTGTCCACCTTTCTCTTTTTTTCTAGTGAAAGTCAGTCTCTCTGGCATCATTAGTGGCTCCGGCGCCCTCTGCCTGTCTCTTGGCTGATCTGTGTGTTAATTATGTATCTCAGCGTGATGAGGACCTGGGGTTGCTGCAGCTGTAATGAAGGCGAGGATATCGACACCTTTATATGGAAGGTGTGTGTGTGTGAGAGTGATGAGACGATGTGGCTTGTGTGATATATTAAAATGCAACGTGTGACAAATTACAACTTCATAAGGTGGGAAGAAAGTGTAAAACGTGGCTTCCAGTCACTATTCAATGTCAACATCCTGACTTCAGATATATTCATAGATGTAAAGTTGAAGTCAGAATTATTCGCCCTCCTGTATATTTTTCCTCTAATTTCTGTGTAACGGAAAGAAGTTTTCAACACATTTCTAAGTATAATAGTTTTAATAACTCATTTCTAATAACTGATTTCTTTTATTTTTGCCATGATGACAGCACATAATATTTGACTAGATATTTTTCAAGATAGTTGTCACGTGTTGGTAAAAATACACAGTCAAAAGGATCCAAATGCAAGTGAGAGTTTATTAAACAATATAGAGCAAATAAGCAAATAGTGAGCGATTGCAACGTGGACGAAGTCTTTAGAACAGGAATCACAACGGGACATCAAAGAGGCCAACCCAAGCAGATCCTGACAAGACACAGAGAGATCATAAACATAGTAACGAACTGACAATGATGTCCTGGCTTTCTGCTCTTAAATAGGTGAGCTAAGTGCCATCAGCTGGAACTGCTGATTAGTCCGTTGATCACGTGATGTAAACAAAACACGCATCAGAGCACATGGAAGGCTACAACATAAACCCACAACAAACATGAATAGACAGAGCGCGTGCACCTGACAACTGTGACAATAGTATTCCGCTTAAAGTGACATTTAAAGGTTTAACTAGGTTAATTAGGGTAAAGTTAGGGTAATTAGGCAAGTCATTGTATAACAGTGGTTTGTTTTGTAGACAATCGAAAAAATATATTGCTTAGGGGGGCTAATAATATTGACCTTAAAATGCTATTAAAAGAAATAAAAACTGCTTTTATTCTAGCCAAAATAAAACAAATAAGACTTTCTCCAGAAGAAAAAATATTATAGGAAATACTGTGAAAAATTCCTGAATCTGTTCAACATCATTTGGGAAATATTTAAGAAAGAAAAAATAATTTGCACCATCGCAGACAATATTTCACATCAAACTATTAAAAATGTCAATAAAAGGTCAATTTTACAAACTTTTCAACATCAGAAGTTGTTGGAGGAAAGAGAAAGATACCATAATGCAATTAAAAAGCATAAATAAGAAATAAAAAATAAATAAAACATGGCACGGCGGCTCAGTGGTTAGCACTGTGGCCTCACAGCAAGAAGGTCGCTGGTTCGAGTCCTGGCTGGGTCAGTTGGCAATTCTGTGTGGAGTTTGCATGTTCTCCCCGTGTTGGCGTGGGTTTCCTCCGGGTGCTCCGGTTTCCCCCACAAGTCCAAACACATACGCTATAGGTGAATTGAATGACTTAAATTGGCCGTATGAGTGTATGTGTGAATGTGAGAGTGTATGGGTGTTTCCCAGTACTGGGTTGCAGCTGGAAAGGCGTCCGCTGCGTAAAACATATGCTGGAATAGTTGGCGGTTCATTCCGCTGTGGCGACCTCTTATAAATAAGGAACTAAGCCAAAGGAAAATGAATGAATGAACAAAACATGCATCGCAAAATGATTTACAGATATTATTACAGCGCATTTCAGATTTCTGTATGGGTTCAGCAGAACAACTCAAGCCTATATACAAGTTTGAATCAACTTGTAACCAATAACTTCATTTTAAAGTGAATTATTTATTTACGTTTCACCCTAACCACCTCAATAGTAACTCTGCTGCCCTTTGCTTTTGAAAATAGAATAGGATTATTTGACAGATTGGTTTGTTTAATGCGGTGGTGAGATTGCTTTCTGCTTGGCTCACATTCAAACAGAATGTACAATGAGGCTTCTCTGATTGCAGGTTGTTTGGTTTAATAAGTTAAACCCTTCGAGTCCTGACCTGGTGAGAGACAGATTAAAATCACATTCAGCCAGCTGTAAACGGAAGGTCTCGATAAGGTTATGTCTCATGTGGTGAGCTTTCCAAGGTTGTTATCTTCCAGAGCATTACCGCCGATGTCCTAAATACATCTATTGAGTCTCTTCTTAAAGCAGAGGTTCTGCCAGACAAGAAAATTCTCCAATTATTCATTCAGATCTCTATGTCATTCAGAGATTTTTGAGATTTCACAGAGATCCAAATGTAAATCTAGCTTTATTTTGATATGGCTTGATTTTCTGTGAAAGCTGCTTTTGGCACAAAGTTTTCATACAACTTCAGCAGACTTATACATGCAAGTTATATGAACTGCTTTTATGATACTTTAATGACTTTTTTGTATCTTAAGAGCTCGACTTCCCACGATGAACTGTCCTTGTATAGAAAAGATTCTGTATAAATTCTCTTTATTTCATATGGAAATAACAGCATACAAGTTCACTGCAAAAAATGCCTTTCTTACTTAGATTTTTTTTGTTTCTAGTCTAAAAATTCTTAAATCAAGAAGTTTTTTTAGACAAGCAAAAAATATTGTCTTATTTTAAAATAATGTCAAAATTAAGTGTTTTTCCTTAAAACACGCTAAAAAATCTGCCAACGGTGTAAGCAAAATAATCAACAGAATAATTAGTATCTCACACAAGAGCAGAAAGAAAATAAAGAGAGAAAAAAATAAATAATATTAAAATAAATTAAATTAAATAATAATATATAAAAGTAATTTATTATTTATTAATTACTCCTTAATATAAAAAATATAAAAGTTAACCACAATTTCACATAATATTTAATGCTCCTGTTAGCTATAGCAGTCATCCTTTGAATAATTAGATACAGTAAATGTAAATAAATTAAATTAATTAGTTTATTATTAATTACTCCTCCAATTAAAATAATAATTAAAGTTGACCAAAATTTCAGATAAAATCTAATGCTTATCCTAGCTATAGCAGTCATCATTTGAATAACTGCATACAATAAATGTAAATAAGTTAAATTAAATTAAATTAGTTTATTATCAATTACTCCTCCAATCTAAAAAAATAAATAAAAGTTCACTTTAGTTTCACATACAATCTAATGCTCTTCCTAGCTATAGCAGTCATCCTTTGAATAACTAGATACAATAAATGTAAATAAATGTAATTACTCCTCCAATTACAAAAAATGTATTAAAGTTGACCACAATTCCACATAAAATCTACTGCTTTTCCTAGCTACAGCTGTCATCCTTTCCATAACTAAATACAATAAATTAAAAATACATTTAATTAATTAGTACGTTATTAATTACACCTCCAATCTAGCAAAAGAAATATAAGCTGACTACAGTTTCACATCAAATCTAATTCTCTTTCTAAGCAGTCATCCTTTATAACCATATGTTCCAATATTTAATTCAACCAATAATCAGTGTTGGAGAATAGCTTTTTTAGCTAGTTTTAGAATTATATAAATCAATTTTGGGGTGCTCAGTGGTTAGCACTGTCACCTCACAGCAAGAAGGTCGCTGGTTCGAGTCCCGACTAGGTCAGTTGGCATTTCTGTGTGGAGTTTGCATGTTCGTCCCGTGTTGGCGTGGGTTTCATCCGGGTGCTCCGGTTTCCCCCACAGTCCAAAGACATGCACTATAGGTGAATTAAATTAAATTGGCCGTATTGTATGAGTGTATGTGTGAATGAGTGTGTATGGGTGTTTCCCAGTACTGGGTTGCGACTGGAAGGGCATCCTCTGTGTAAAACATATGCTGAAATAGTTGGCGGTTCATTCCGCTGTAGCGACCCCTGATAAATAAGGGACTAAGCCGAAGGAAAATGAATGAATGAATGAATTTTACACGATGTGGTGCAACATCCATTTCTATCCTAACAAATACCCACCGGTGAGATGAGGTAAATATATGTGTGCATAATTGAATCCTTTTTAACAGCTTTTGCAGTGAGATGAAGCCAAACATGACTTCACCTTCAGAACCACATATATATATTCCTCATATATACATTGGTTCCTTGAGTTGTTCGGTACAGGTGATTTCTTAAAGCAGCTCTCAGACATAGAGAAATATCTCTTAAAGGTTACAGGTGCACAAGATTGCTTTTTTATCTTTTCAATTGATGGCTGTTTCTTTCTCCTGTTCATCTGGGATTGGGGCGTCCCCCCCAGGTGCTCTTCTGAATCCAATAACATTCGCAAAATACATTTTCATATTCCATCACACCAGGCTGATCATGACATCCATTTCCATGCAGAGTACTTTCACCTCTTCAAACCTTCTCCTCGTGCGGGGTTCACTGATGGCAAACACTCCACAGCTCCGAGACTTAAAAATAACTCTGACAGACACATTTGAGGAAAACTGTTAGAAATCCAGCCGGAAATATTTAAAAACAGTCATAACAAAACACTGATGGAAACATTCTAGAACAAAGGTACATTAAAAAAAAAAGTGAAGCATTGTACATTTGAGGACAACAGTTCGAATTTAGGCAGAAATAACATATGCAAAAACTGAGGAATAAATATAAAAGGAAACACTCTAGAACAAAAGTTACAGGCACAGATGAATACTGGAATCATTTGAGAGCAATCATAACAAAAATACAGTCAACATTTCTAGAAGGATCACAATAAATAAGTTGTAGACCAACTGTAGCAAAATACAGATGCAAACATTCTAGAATAAAGGTCACAAGTACATTTCGAAGGCAGTAATTGACACAAAAAGTGAAGGATTTGAGAACTACAGTTACAAATACAGTCAAAAATTATCTAAAATAAAATAGAAAAACATAAATCAGAAACAAATATAAAAAGAAACATCTTTATAGTACAAAAGTTACAAATAGAAATTGTCTCATTTTTGTTACAAATATAGGCAGAACCATGCTTAAAATCTCTATATATTATGATTATAATATTTACAAGTGAAAATGTTCTTGAACAACTGTAGCAAAATACAAATGCAAACATTCTAGAACAAAGGTTACAAGTACAATCAAAAAAGTAAATGTAAATACAGGCTGGAAACATTTGACAGCAAACATAACAAATACAGACAGAAGAGTTCTTAAATGGCCATTATGAATACAAGGGGAAACAAATACAGATGCAAACGATCCAGAACAAACCCAGAACCTCCATAATAAATATAGGCAAAAATATTCAAGAAAAACAACAAGTACAAGCACAAATATTCTAAAAAGTATTCTACAAATGTAGGCAGAAACATTCTAGAGTGCCAGAAACAAACATAGGAAACAATATTCTAGAAAAACATATCATATGGGCAGAAACATTCTAGATTGTCTGTAACAAAATATACGCAAAACTGTTCTAGAAAAACATAACAAATACAAGCACAAATATTCTAGGACACCCATAAGCAATACAGGCAGAAACAATCTGGAATGTCTATAACAAACATAGGAAGAGTATTCTAAAAACATAACAAATACAGGCAGAAACATTATAGATTGTCCATAACAAATTATAGACAAAATTATTTTAGAAAAACACAACAAATACAAGCACAAATATTCTAGAAAAACATAACAACTATAGGCAGAAACATTCTAGAGTGCCCGAAACAAACATAGGAAAAAATATTCTAGAAAAACATAACATATGGGCAGAAACATTCTAGATTTTCTGTAACAAAATATATGAAAAACTATTCTAGAACAACATAATAAATACAAGCACAAATATTCTAGAACATCCATAACAAATATAGGCAATGTTATTGTCGAAAAACATAACAAATACAGGCAGAAACTAACTAGAATGTCTATAACCACTAGGAAAAAGTATTTTAAAAAACATAACAAATACAGACAGAAACATTATAGATTGTCCATAACAAATTATAGGCAAAATTATTTTAGAAAAAGATAATAAATACAAGTACAAATATTCTACAACATCAATAAGAAATACAGGCAGAAACATTCTAGAACACTCGTAACAAACGGGCATTATTCTAGAAAAAAAATGAACAAATACAGGCAGAACATCATATACATCATATACAAATACAGGTACAACATAACAAATACAAGCAAGAAATACAGGCAAGGTTATTGTAGAAAACACATAACAATTACAGGTGGAAACATTGTAGAAACTCCATAATAAATATAGGCAAAATTATTATAGAAACACATAACAAATACATCTAGAAATATTCTAGAACATCCATAAGAAGTACAGGCAGAAGCATTATAGAACTCCCATAACAAACACAGGGGAAATTATTCTAGAAAAAACATAACAAACACAGATGGAAACATTCTAGAACATCCATAACAAACATAGACAAAATTATTCTAGAAATAACACGTACAGAAATAACACGTACAGGTGGAAACATTGTAGAAACAAACAGAGGAACAATTACTCTAAAAAAACATAACAAATACATCCACAAATATTCTAGAACACCCATAAGAAATACAGGCAGAAACAATCTAGAACATCCATAACAAATATTGAAAGAACCACTGTGGAATGACTGTAACACATACAGATTGTAACACAACACAGGACAAATACATGTGGAACATCTGTATGTAATGCTTTTTTATATTGTTTGTTTTTAACTGAGATTGCGGGGCTGCAAGACAGACTGAGTCTTTGGAAAGTTCCATTTATGCATTTTACAAGTCTAGACTATAGAACATAAAAGTGAATAAATGGACTAGAAAATAAATAGTATAAACCTGATGAGTAAACAAACTTTGATGTCGCCTTGAGAAAACCTAAGAAAAATGACCCTGGTGCAGAACAGCCATAGCAAAAACAACTCACCGAAACAAAAACAGATCACAAGCAGCAAATACAGACCGAAATTGATTCAGATGTTTACCTCCCCACACACAAACACCAAAGAAAACATCAGAAATGTCCAGAGACATTTATAAATGAGGAGGTGTAAGGTGGATGTCACTGTTACGCAGCATGACAGCACACAAACGATGTTTCCTCCTCCTCTCTCCATAACCGGGGCTGTGTTTGGAAAACTCATAGAGTGATTTATGGCAAACTCTGGATATAAACAAGGACTATCATGACAGAAAACTGGGCCAGAATCTCTGTTATTTATCAAGAGCATGCGGAAAGCGAGCAGCAGAGGGCCAAATCTGACAGAGCACATATTCTCATCTATCTGAGCTTTAATTACTCTCGAAGCTGTTCCAGCATTGTGCGAAACGTCCACAAGCTAACAACATAATTACTCCATTATGGCTCATTTGAGGGATAACCTCATAAAAATGCTGTAACTATCAAATTAGTGGCCCAAATTTGATTTTTAACATGCTTTCTGTATATCAGTAGCCTTGTTTACATCCAAATATGCAAATTAAACTTATGCTCAAAACGGAAATATCCCATAAAACGTTTGCGAATAAAGCAGCGTATCCATGCAATGAAGCAAAGAGAACAAATTTGTCTACAAAATGTTGGACTAATTTTTGTTATCACATGACCTGTTAGAACAAAATCACACAACTTATATAATATATGAGCAATAATCATATGATAATCATAATAATCGATGCCATAATCGTTTATATAAAAAAGAAAATCAAACAACAGAGAGTCTCAAAAACCCTTTTGTACGAGGAACTACTTTCTTCCGCCGTTCATTCACATCTGCAGCTGACGTCAGAACAGCAGAAACCATTGCTAATTCACAAACGTCACTTTAGAGCTAGTATTTAAATGATTCTCTAACTTAATGTCTAAAGTGAAGACAAAACAGGTGATTTTGCTCACATTTTAAGATTATAAGGCTAAACTGCATGAAATGCCATCAGTCTAAAGAGATTTCCCAGTATTTCTCTGTAGCAATCGGAAGATCACCATAATTAACCATGAAAAAGCTAAAGCAAAGTGAACACTACCAGATTACTATGGTATAAACACAGCACTACAACATGCAAAAGAGAGAGATCGACTTAGAATGTCACTTACCTGTTTTATAATGATTTGATCAGCTGTTGTTTGAAATGTATGCTGAGTTTTTCCCGTGAGGACATATTATGCGGTCTCTGTCGCCATCTGGTGGCGGAATGTCAACCGTCTTTGCTCTGCTCTGAATCTCCGAAATTATAAATATTTAAACTAGGCACTGTCCTTATAAATAAACTGCATAGTTGCAATCTAAACAACTACATTCTCGCCTAAAAAAGCCTCAAAAGTATATTATGTTGTCCAACAGCTGCAATATTTGTCAAACTGTAGTGAGTTGTTTAGTCCCTCTTTAGTCCTAGTGTGGGCGGAGTAATACACAAGGGTGAAGAGGCTGTACGAGTGCTGATATTGCTTTAATATCTCACTGCTATCAGCCAATCAGATTCGAGAACCAGACAGAACTGTTGTATAAATATATATTCATTCATTCATTTTCTTTTCGGCTTAGTCCCTTTATTAATCTGGGGTCGCCACTGCGGAATGAACCGCCAACTTATCCAGTTGGCTGATGCCCTTCCAGCTGCAACCCATCACTGGGAAACATCCATACACACTCATTCACACACATACACTACGGACAATTTGGCTTACCCAATTCACCTATACCACATGTCTTTGGACTTGTGGGGGAAACCGGAGCACCCGGAAGAAACCCACACCAACACGGGGAGAACCTGCAAACTCCACACAGAAATGCCAACTGACCCAGCCGAGGCTCGAACCAGCGACCTTCTTGCTGTAAGGCGATTATGCTACCCACTGCGCCACCGTGCTGCCCCATTAATATATATATGTATATGTATTTTATATATAATTTAAAAAATATATTTTTAATATGCTTTCTTTTTATCAGTATATCTGTGTTTCCACCCAAATATCCAAATGAAACTTATGTTCAAAACTTAAATATCACATAAAACATTTGCAAATAAAGCAGCGTTTCTATCCAATGAAGCAAAGAGAATCAAATCATCTACAAAATGTTGTCACATGACTTGTTAATACAAAATCACACAACTTTTTTATTGTGCATGCTGGAATTTTTTTAATTAATTTAAATGTAATAAATTTTTAATGCACTATTCCAAGATGCACATAACAATAGGTGGATGCAAACATAGCTAATAGTGGACGGGATTTAAATTGAATACATTTAAAAGAAAAGTTTCCCCAAAAGTAAGCATTCTGTCATCATACACCCTTGTGTTTGTCCCAAAGTTGCATTGACTCAAAAAGAGATTTTTTAACAGCAAATCTTCACACAGCTTCATAGTTCATACAGACGATGCCTGTCAAGTCCTAGGAACAGAACACATCATAAAAGCATCATACAACTAGGTCACCATGAATGTAGTTGTATGTAAAAGAGCAGCATGTGGCACTTTCCACAACTTTCTGGTGAACTATTCCTATAAAAAAAAAACATCTCAAGTTTATTGGCAACAGAGCAGATCTCTTTTAGACTAAACTACCTTGACAACTACAACACAATTAACTAATACCACATCATTCAGGCGTCAACGAAGCGTGCATTATTTAGCATCAGGCGCTGTAGCAGATGGATTAGTGCTGCATCTTTAACGGCCAATTCTTTATGATCAAACGCTGTTTAATCTGATCCCTCCGAATCTTCATCATGAATTAATCAATGCGCTCCCTCCGTTTGTATGCTTTTAATTATGCAGGGGTATTCTTCACCCCCTCTGGTGTTCATGCGCCAAATTATACCCTCCCTGGGAACAAAAAGCACAATCAAACAAAAGTCTAAAATAAACTCATCTGCTGAGGGGACTCGTGTTTCATGTGTCGGGATTGTTACTCGCAATGTGTTGCAAGTTGCATACGTTCCAGCAGGGTGATTCGTAGGTAGTCATACTTTTTTAATGTTAAATGCTCAAACTTATAGAGATAAACTTATACTAAAGTAAAAAAAAAAAAGGGTATATATGACACAATTAGGACAAAAAAGTCGAGACAACTAATGTTTTTGTTACTTTGACTTATTTTAATAAGTTAATCAGGTTTCAGCTACATTTATACAAAGTTTAACTTAATATTTTAGTCAGTCTGATTGATGTAAGTTGAGATGACTAGAAAATGTAATTTGATTCAACTAAAATACTTAAGGCAGCAAGATTTGTTTTAAAGTGCATACTAATATGCTAGTATAGATAGAAGACTTATCAAATTTTAATGCAATTTTATATAGTTGACTTTTATTTTAAGTTTGGTGGATGACAGAAAACCAGTTATAACATTATTATTTGGTCGAACTGCTACATTCTTCATCAAAACTGAAAATAAAAATAAGATTATACTTGCATGCTACATATGCATCAGTGTTTATTAGTATAGATAGAAGACATGCACTGCAAAAATCCAGGGTTCCACACAATTTATTCATGTTGTCCAAATCGAAAGCACAAATTGATTAAGATAACATAACACATTTAATTGGACGTTAACCCCCCCCCTCCCCCCGAAAAAGAAAAAATTAAAGAATAATGTTGTTTCTACTCATTTTAAATGAGCAGTTTGAACAAGCAGCAAAATAATCTTTTTGACTGTGGGTATCGAGCTGGATGTACTGAAATTGTAAGAATTCATTAAGCTGCATTTCTTCTCC
>CAIGQV010017386.1:35384053-35398064 GCA_903798115.1 Danio jaintianensis
GCATAAAGTTATTTCGCATTTTTGGATGGAAACATAGCTATTGTCCGGTGTTCTCCTGATTCGCTTGAGAAGCTAAGTAACACTTTATTGGTGTGTTTTTGGACCCTTGTGTCTGTTTTGTTTTGCCAGTTCACTGGAAGCTTGGCTTCAGTCATTTTTGTTGTACTTTAAAATCTATACTTTAAGTAAAGATCGTTTGTTTATTCATCTGTTGAGGTAGCTCAGCTGGGAAAAGCCCCAGCTTTGAGTCCCCGAGACCCAGGTTCAATCCTCACCTCAACCACCGCGATACAGAAATATTATCAAATTTCATGCAATTCATTGTAGTTGATGTTTATTTTAAGTATGACAGAAAAGCAATTATAATTTAACGTGATTATTTGGTTAACCTATTACATTCTTACTCAAAATTGTAAATAAAATTAATATTAAAAATAGTATCACAAATGCTAAATTAATTATGTACACCTTTAAAAAGATTGCAGCCTAACATTTTTTTAGTTGCGTCAAATGAACTTTTTTTTTATAATCTCAACTTACTAAAAATATTAATTTAAACTAAAAATTTCATTAATAAAATTGTTAAAACCTGATTAACTGATTCAAATGAAAGTAACATAAATACGTTTGTCATTTGTTACAGTATAAATGCATAAAATCAAAAATATAATGAATGAAACAATATTTATATTTCCATGATTATACCTGCATGCTTCTCACATGCTACATATGCATCAGTGTTTATTCAAATCTGGGAAAAAAATAATAATAATAATAATGCATTCTATAACCAAACTTTGTGTACGAATATCTATGAATACTAATGTGCTGTGCTTGGCTATAGTCAGCATGCCCTGTGATTGTTTTTGCATACACCTCATGTGCAAAACAGGCATTATAATTACTTGGAAATGGCTGCATGGATTGAAAACACAGTGTTTGCAGGATTCAGATTGCATTTGAATTTATATAAGGAGATAAGCACGCCGGTCCAGATCTGAACGTGACAAACTATCAGCCTTCACATTTTCTCCCTGGTGGGAATGAAAAGAAATGTAAAACTCCTTTTTTTGATTCGAGCAGCAGGTCACACATCTCTCCGTCAGCACCTTTTAACATTTCTCTGTCCTTTCAAGAGCCGATTACAGCCCAAATTTCATGTTCTCTCCCCTTTTATTGTCCACTTGACACCTCAGAAACGGGTCGACCTGCATAGCGCAGATTTACCCTCAGTGTGCCGTTTTGCAGACATAATGGACTTCAGACTGGCACGGGTCATGGAAAGTAATGAAAATGTCTACTGGCCTGCCATTAGGCACTTTTCAGAGAATCTCAGTGAATAAGGAGCGAGCGCGCCAAATGATGAGTGCATTTACTGGCATTAACCCTTGAAATACCTCTCTGAATGGCCTACATTAGATTCATATTCACCAGAGGTTAATGGTTAATTATGGCTATTAAAGGTTTTACTGCCTGAAGAGAGACTTAATTGTCTTTTTGACGGGACCAACTGCTTTTATTAACATGTTATTTGGCTTTTAGATCAAAGTCCTAATGTAAAGAAGGTGTTAAGACATGAACACATTTTAGATATTTAAAAAGCCATTGCAGTCTCTATTAAAAATTGGGATTTTTTTTTAAATGAAAGACTAGTAAATGCAACTTTTTCAATTATCATTTTTTCAGTACAGATGCACTCTTTCATTTAAAGTTTTTTTTTTTGTTTAAATGAAGGACTGCATTACATTGTAAATTCAAACACACATTTCAGAACTCTTAAATAGAGCATTAAAGGGGAGCTATTATGCAAAAATCACTTTTATAAGGGGTTTAAACACAGTTGTGTGGAAATAGACTGTGAATATAAGCAGCTTCTAATGGTACAAACGTATTAATTTTATAATCACACTTGATAAAAACAGTCTGCTAAAACAGTTTGATTGTAATGAAGCAGACGCTGAGAACAGAAGTGCAGTTAATTCAAGATTGGTCAGGCAGGCAACAGTCAACACAATGGTCAAACGGGTATATGCAGATCATCCAAAAGATGTAGTCATAAACAGGCGAATGGTCAGTCCTGGCAGCAAGCAATGTAAATAAACAAACACGGCAAGGCAAAGGAAAAAGCGTCGTAATTCTAACAGAACTTAATGCTTGTGTGTGTGCTGTTTAAATAGTCATTGTAATCAGTCTTTAAGCAGCTCCCAGCTGTGTGAGTGTGTATTCAATGGAAACCCGGAACAGGTGTGTGTGAACGGTGCATGACAGGATATGTAGTCCATATAATGGCAGATTTGTAGTTCTTAGCAATCTGCGTGTCTGCAGCCACTAGATCGCTGGTGATCATAACATTGATTGACTATCTCCCTTTGTACGTGTCATCAGTTCGGGAAAGCCCCGCCCACTAGTGACCATCTATCCCTCATTAGCATAGGACGTTAGTCTTGTTTTTGAATCTGCCACTATGCTGACACATAGGCATTTGTAGCTCCGCCCTCTTTTAAAAAGAGCAGAAGCTCATTTGAATTTAAAGTGACTCACCAAAATGCCACAGTTAGGATCAAAGTCTAAAAGGGTCAGTTTCAGAGAGATATAAAACATTATCTGTGTGGTATTTTGAGCTTAAACTTCACACACACACTCTTAAGACATCAGAGACTTATTTTACATCTTGTAAAAGGGGCATAATAGGTCCCCTTTAATACTAAGCTCCAAGTATGTCTAATTCTGGATTTCTGATATTGATTTCACAACACCAACAATGCCTGCTAAAGATTCGGCATATTCATGTTTTGAAAACATTAGCTTTGAGTGTTCACATCATTAATACAAAATGAGTAGGGCCAGACAAATACTGCAGAATTTTTTTGTAAAAAAAAAAAATTGATTTATGCAGAAGGATTTTGTGAGTATTGTAACTAAAAATTGAAAACATGAAATAAAAAATAATAAACTTTAATTTAAGGTTGCAAATGCAATTAGATTATCTTGTTTGGTAAACAAAGCAAGTCTCTCATATAATATATCTACTAAAAGACAGAAAATATTACTTTACAAACTCTATTGTAAATAAATCATATAAACATTTGTGTATTAGTTAATAAAATGACTGAAATTAATATAAAAACGTATGTACACATACATTTACACAAGTAGATAAATAGACTCAATCATGGGCTAAAAACATTTGCTGAAATCTGCATGCGTAGATTTCGTTTGGGCCTAAAAATGAGACAAAAATCATACAAACAAAACAAGTGAAAAGTCTTTTTTTAATGAAAACATTTTTATTAGGAATACAGCAGATGCTTTATATTCTTTTAAAATAGCTAATAATAATAATGATCAAAGATCATTTTGGTTTTGCTTTTCAGACAGTGCATCTAGAATTTTCATTTTCAGCCCAGAATTTTAATTTCACATCCCAACTACTGTTGTCCAACTACACTGTAAAAAAAATTCTTCCTGACTTATTTTTTTTAGTTGAATCAAATGAACTTTTCTACCCATTTCAACTTAAATCAGTCAAACTGACTAAAAATATTATGTTAAACTTTGTATAACTAAATTCATTTACCTTAAAATTCATTTACCTTAAAAGTAATTTAAAGTAACGCAAAGTAACTGAAAAGCATCACTTTTTGACATATAATTTTTTTTACAGTTTATGTCCGTGAACTAAAAGGTTAATTTCCATCGCCTCACATCATGTTTATTATTAAATAAGTCGCCTAAGGTAAACCATCACAACAAAGTGATCCATAACCCTCAAAGCTCAGACTTCTCCATCAGTCTTCAGTCTGAACCCATCCGTCTGTCTCTGATCAAACGTCTGCGTGTAGTTTGTGTCGGCGGATCAATAGCACAGACGGGATGAAACCTGAAAGAGATTAGACTCATAAAGGACTGATGGGAGAAACATTAAGGGAAATTTGTGCTTGGCTGGTGAAGACACACGCAGCTTTAATCTTCCCGGCGAGAACAGAGCAGTGAGTCAGCACCGAGATGTTAGACATGATGTCCGCTTCTGCTCTGAGCCTTGCATTGTGTGTAAAACAGGAGCTGTCTGTCAGAGCTGAAGCTGTGAGTGATGAGATGCTTTCCTTTTCCTCCTTCAGTAGGACACACCGTATCTCTAGTGCTCTTACTGAGGGCCAGAGATGTGGACAAACTTTTAACCCTGAGGATTAAACTTTGGAAAGTATCTCATCTCACACTATTTGTGTCATAAAGAGAGTTTTTCTGCTGTATTTACTGCTATAATTATACTCAGGAGCTACTTTAAGCAACTATTTAAAGGGTACCTAGTGTGACCATAATATACACATATAAAACACATTTAATTCAAATAAAATTACCACATTCTTAAACATGCATATAATACAAACCGATCCAAATGTGCATGATGGCATTAGTAATATGCTGTGTGACGTAATTTCATGATAGTAATATCAATGTGTGACATCATTTTATAAAATCTAGCCAATTTTCGAGCAAATTTTAGCTACTTTCCATTCAAAATAGTTGTCAGTACTGGCTAAGGATTCCAATGCACTACATGTTTGAACCCCTAAATATTAGCCATCAGTCTTAAGTTTCACAGGTATTTTTGTACACTAAAAAATTCTTGCTGCCTTAAATTTGTTAGTTGAATCAAATTAGCTTTAATAATCATCAAAACAAATTTGTTGGAACACGATTAACTTATTAAAAATAATTAAAGCAACAAAAAAATATTTGTTGTCTTGACTTTTTGTCAATACGTTTTTGACAGTGTATGAACAGCATTGTATGAGTCAAAACTGTTGATTTTTCTTTATGACAAAAATCATTCATTCATTTATTCATTCATTCATTCATTCATTTTCCTTAGTCTCTGATTTATCAGAGGTCGCCACAGCTGAATGAACCGCCAACTACTCCAGCATATGTTTTACACAGCGAATGTCCTTCCAGCCGCAACCCAGTACTGGGAAACACCCATACACTCTCACATTCTCACACACATTCATACACTACAGTCAATTTAGTTCATCCAATTCACCTATAGCGCATGTGTTTGGACTGTGGGGGAAACCAGAGCACCCTGAGGAAACCCACGTCAACACTGGGAGAACATGCAAACTCCACACAGAAACGCCAACTGGTCCAGCCGGGACTCAAACCAGCGACCTTCTTGCTGTGAGGCCATAGTGCTAACTACTGAACCACTGTGCCGCCCGTATGACAATAATCGTTGAAATATTAAGTGAAGATCATGTTTCATGAAAAAATTTTGTAAATCTACTATCATAAATATATCAAAACATCCTTTTTAATCAATAATATGCATTTCTAAGAACTTAAAAAGCTATTTTTTCAATATTAATATTTTTTGGAACCCTCAATAGTTGCATCTTGGCCAAATATTGTGCTTTTCTAACAATACATCAATAGAAAGCCTATTTATTCACATATAAATGCCCAAAAGTGACTTATGATTGGTTTTGTAGTTTTATCTTGCACTTTTTTTATCATTCTGAAAAACATTTAACCCATGTATTTAATCGATATTGAAAATCTGCACCTATTTCAAAGTACACACACTGCAAAAATCAGTATGAAAAGCATGTAGTGTACCATTCAGTACATAAGCAAAGACAAAAAAAGTGAAACAGAAGAGAATGTTTTTCCAGCTTGAGGGCAAACACATTTCGAATCTCTTGCAGAAACGACTGTAAGGGTAATTGTAGTTTGTAGCCAGCAGCAAGGGTTAGCGTAAGGACACAATCTGCCCACCACCGTCTCAAATTTACCACAATCCCACTAACAGGCTATACGAGCAGCAAGACCCTGCTGAGCTGAAGCGGTCTGCTCATTAACACCCCACCAGGGGTCTGCGAGGGGCAATTCCTCAAACTAGCCCTCCGCTCACACACGCTTGATTAACAGCCACACCGAGACCTGTAAAACACAAGCACAAATCTGCTTATATGTGCCATTCATTATGATAGTAATGAATAAATACGTTCTGCCAATGATGTACTAGTTATTAAGGAGACAGTAGAGTTCAATCATAAAAGAATACTGCCATTTTTTTTATTCACCCCATGTTGTTGCGCAATGGTGTGCTGTTATTAAAATCAGATTTTACCAGGTGGGTCGTCAGAGCAAGCGTTCCTGTACAACTAACCAGAGCTATTGAATATATGACAATGAATGTGACAAAAAGAGGATTTTTTTTTTTGGTAATAAAAGAGTTTTTTTTTATGCATGAAATTCAAGGGGATACAAGTCATTGTTTGTCATTTTGAAATATGTCATAATGTACAGTTGAAGTCAGAATTATTCGCCCTCCTGTATATTTTTTCCCCCAATTTCTGTTTAACGGAGAAATTTTTTTCAACACATTTCTGATCATAATAGTTTTAATAACTCATTAATAACTGATTTCTTTTATCTTTGCCATGATGACAGCACATAATATTTGACTAGATATTTTTCATGATACTAGTATTCAGCTTAAAGTGACATTTAAAGGCTTAACTAGGTTATTTAGGGTAATTAGGCAAGTCATTGTATAACAGTGGTTTGTTCTGGAGACAATCCAAAACAAATATTGCTTAAGGGGGCTAATAATATTAACCTTAATATGGTTTAAAAAAATAAAAAACTGCTTTTATTCTAGCCGAAATAAAACAAATAAGACTTTCTCCAGAAGAAAAAATATTATAGGAAATACTGTGAAAAATTCTGTGCTCTGTAAAACATCATTTGGGAAATATTTGAAAAAGAAATCTAAATTCACAGGAGGGCGAATCATTCTGACGTCAACTGTAAATGCATTCTCAGTATCGCCACAATGGACACTGTTCTGATTTTCTTATCAGGTGCAACTGTTTTTTTAAAAGTATTTTTCCATTTGGATTTCATAAATGTTTTTTGAAGCATTATAAGCCATAACGCAAAACTGCCTGGAATTAGGATATCACATCATAATCAACATTGCAAAGTTTGATTTGAAGCAAAAATTACCACAAAAAAATTGTGAATAAAGTAAATCAGATTAAGTCTATTTATATATACACACAAACTTACATATATATATATATACTGCATCTCAAGTCCGCCGACGTACGCGGCGAGCCACTAGACAAACTGGTAACAGCGGGAGGTAAGCTGTCAGCTGCTAGTACAAAAAGGAACGGCGTCATACCGCCCCGTAGCGTTCATTTTAAAGATGAAATACAGCCCTACGTACCTCTGGCTACATAATTCGCGTTCTCCAGAAATGTATATACATACATTTTCAGAATGAACCTATGTTGCAACCTACAGTAAATCGCCTATTGTTAGTTCATGTTTTATAATTAGTTTCTAAGGTTAGCAAATAGATCTTATTATTATAAAGTGTTACAGCAAACTCTAATGTTTATATATTGAAGCAGGGCTCTGTTTAGCACAAGAAGCCGTTCTGCCAAAAACCAACTTTAATTTCCCGTGTTAGAGCTGAGACTAGAGTCATTTTAATGTATTATTGCAGCAGTCTAAGACATTGGAATCTGAACTCGCTAATTTGCAGCTATTATGTCGACAGCTAAAGAGCCAATTATGATGTTTAGTGTCCAATTAGTGCTCCGCGACACACAAATTGACAGGTTTACTGAGTTGGGCACAGGTTAAATGAGCATATCAACACCACAGTAAAATATGTTGACTTTTGAAATTAGCATATTTGTGACACGCCCATTTGCAAATCCGATTTCAAGTGTATAGTCTTGGCCTGAGTTAAAGCTCTTTTAACTCTGTTTATCAGCGCTGAACACAGTCGCACAGAGAGAATTTGCGGGTAATCCGGGCATCTCAGAAGGCCAATTAAAAGAAATCTTCTTAAGAGCGCCACAGTGGTCTTTAATGCCAGTCTGCGCGTGTCGAGTAAGTGTGCTGGCATTTTAAATGCCCGTCGCTTCACAAACAACCCTCATCAGCTTTCTGCCCCCCGCCGCTTCTTAAGGCCAGAGACTCTTGTGTGGCTCAGAGACACACACACACATGCTCAAATATACAGTACAGCTAAATTACACAGTCTGCTCTCTCTGGATTCTTCCCTCTCTCTTTGTTTGTTTCTTTCATTTTTCTTTTTCTTTTTTTTACCGCTTCATTAAAACGAAAAGAGTAAAAATTACGTAAATCAAAAATTCCTGATCATATGCCGTCTTCAAGCCCTCCTGGGAAGTTCCTATTTACTGAGTGCAGATATATATTGTAATTAAGATGAGATTTTGACATTTTTGAAAGGTTGAATGTGTTGAAAGTGATCAAATCATTGACAAGATTTTAGAAAGGCTGTATTTATAATAGCTAAGCTTCAGAAAAAAGTTTGCATCATCGATTCCTATTATGCTTTGCTGAATATTGCTCTAACAAATGCTTCACTTTTGTGATCAGTCTTTGTAGATCTATTACACATTTGCATAATGGCAGTCTGTCCTCTCCAGTCGGCTGTTAATAAACTACATAAATGGGTGATAAATAAATAAATGCATTTTGCAAGGGCATGTGTTGCATTCTTAAAGGGATAGTTCACCCCAAGCATGATAACGAAAAAGACATGATTGTTACTCTAAACTGTTTTTATATCTGTATCTTTTTTTGTGTAAAGCGCTATGAAAATTAAGTTAAGTTAAGGCGCTATATAAAAAAAAATATTATTATTATCATTCTGAAAATAGTTCTGAATGTAAAGCGGAGTTCAGACTACAGATATAATGATAATGATACGAAATTAATCAGTAGTAAATTGAAAATCTGTGTTAAAGATAATGAAACATAGTTGGGATCACATGTATGATTTTCTTACCCAGCTAATAAATGATAAAACACTGACAGACATAAATTACACAGTCTGTGCTCTCTGGATTCTTCCTTCTCATTTAGGTTAATTTTTTGACCTTTTACCCCCTCATTAAAATTTCAAAGCAAAAAAAACTTACATAAATCAAAAAGTCCTGATCATATGCCGTCTTCAGGCCCTCCTGGAAGTGCAGATATCGTAATTAAGATGTGATTTTGACATCTTTGAAAGTTTAAATATGTTGAAAGCGATCAAGCCATTTTAGAAAGGCTGCATTTATAATAGCTACGCTTCAGAAAGAAGTTTGCATCATCAATGGTTCCTATTATGCTTTGTCTAATAATACTCTTAAAAATGCTTCGGAAAAGTATCGGAGACTCACAGCTAAATTACAAAGTCTGCTCTCTCTGAATTCTTCCATCTCTCTTTGTTATTTTTTTACCTTTTACCCCTTCGTTAAAATCTCAATGCAAAAAAACGTACATAAATCCAAAATGCCTAATGATATCCCGTCTTCAGGTGGCACGGTGGCTTAGTGGTTAGCACTGTCGCCTCACAGCAAGAAGGTCGCTGGTTCAAGTCCCAGCTGGATCAGTTGGCATTTCTGTGTGAAGTTTGCATGTTCTCCCCGATGTTGGCGTGGGTTTCCTCCGGATGCTCCGGTTTTCCCCACAGTCCAAACACATGCGCTATAGGTGAACTGGATAAACTAAATTTGCCGTAGTGTATGTGTGTGAATGAGTGTGTATGGATGTTTCCCAGTACTGGGTTGCAGCTGGAAGGGCATCCGCTGTGTAAAACACATGCTGGAATAGTTGGCGGTTCATTCCGCTGTGGCGACCCCAGATGAATAAAGCATAAAGGGACTAAGCCGAAGGAGAATGAATGAATGAATGAATCCCGTCTTCAGGCCCTCCTGGGATGTTCCTTTTTACTGAGTGCAGATATCGTAATTAAGATGAGATTTTGACATTTTTGAAAGTTTGAATGTGTTGAAAGTGATCAAATCATTGAAAATTATTGGTAAGATTTTAGAAAGGCTGCATTTTGTTTGCATCACCATTGGTTCCTATTATGCTTTGTTAAATATTACTCTAAAAAATGCTTCACTTCTGTGATCAGAAGAGTTCAGACCACAGATATAATGATTAAGAAACTAAATTAATCCGTAATAAATTGAAAATCTGTGTTAAAGATGATGAAACGATATTATTGGGATCATTTTCTGAATTATTTTTTAGTTTTCTAGCTAATAAACGATAAAACACTGACAGACATACAGCTAAATTACACAATCTTGCTCTCTCTGGGTTCTTCCCTCTCCCTCATTAAAACTAAAAGAAAAAAAAAACTTACGTAAATAAAAAATTCCAGATCATATAACGTCTTCAAGCCCTCCTGGGAAGTTTCTATATTTACTGAGTGTGGATCTCATAATTAAGATGAGATTTTGACATTTCTTAAAAGTTTAAATGTGTTGAAAGTGATCAAATCATTGACAAGATTTTAGAAAGGCTGTATTTATAATAGCTAAGCTTCAGAAAGAAGTTTGCATCATCAATGGTTCCTATTATGCTTTGCTGAATATTGCTCTAACAAATGCTTCACTTTTGTGATCAGTCTTTGTAGATCTATTACACATTTGCATAATGGCAGTCTGTCCTCTCCAGTCGGCTGTTAATAAACTACATAAATGGGTGATAAATAAATAAATGCATTTTGCAAGGGCATGTGTTGCATTTTCAAAAGGATAGTTCAACCAAAAAATGAAAATTACTCACTATTTACTCTCCATCAAGTGATTACAAACTTTTGTGAGTTTCTTTCTTCTGTTGAACACAAAAGACGATATTTTAAAGAAAGCTGAAAACCTGTAACTATTGACTTCTGTAGTACGTAAAACAAATACAATGGAAGTCAATGGTTACAGGTTTCCAACATTCTTCAAAATATCTTCATTTGTGTTCAACAGACGAAAGAAAAATTGTAAAAAATTTGTAAATGATGACAGAATTTATCTCTTTAAACCACCAAGCATGATAACTATAACTATAATGATAAAGACAACTATAAAGATGACGATAAATCTAAACTATAAAGACATCATTCTGAAAATAATTCTGAATGTAAAACAACAGCAGAGTCTGACCACAGATATAATGATGAAGATATGAAATTAATCAGTAATAAATCTGAAATTTGCGTTAAAGATATAGAAACAATGTTGTTGGGAAATATTTTTCCACATAATATACTGATGTAATACATCAGTCATAGATTATATAAAATAACTTGAGCTTGTTGCCACAGAGAGCCAACGAACCCTTTAAAAAAAACAAAACAACTGATATCAGAAAGCTGGAACTGGAAGCTCTAAAATTTTGGCCTTTTGGCTTACAAAAATCTATTTGTCTGCTGGCTTACTTTAGCTAATCGTTTTCACAGCCTGTGGCAACAGCCGACAAGGCCTTTTTGTTCATTACCAATAGCAGCTGGAATAATTATTCACAATGAGATCAGGAATGTGCATTGAGAAATTAAACAGGCCTATTCAGAGTCCATGTTGACTTTAAACAAATTTTATAAGCGTGACACCATGCTAAACACCAGTGGCCTACTTCACCACTGAATGTCAGCGTTTTCAAGAAGAGTTTAAATTAAAATATTATTATTATTATTATTATTATTAATATTTATTTATTTATTTATTTCATTGTTAGTATTATTTTTTTTATTATTATTAATTCATTGATTATTTATTTAATTATTATTATTTATTATAATTATATTATATTATTATATGGTGCAACCAGAGGCTCTAAAATAAAAATATCATCATTATTAATATTATTATTTTTATTACTATTATTATTATTTATTAATTGATTGTTATTTTATTATTATTATATTATTAGTATTTATTTATTAATACATTTTATTATTAGTAGTAGTACTATTTATATTTGTTTATTCATTTAATATATTATATTATATTGTATTATATTAGATTATATTAGATTAGATTATATTATATGGGGTGGCGCAGTGGTTAGCACGATCGCCTCACAGCAAGAAGGTCACTGGTTCGAGCCTCGGCTGGGTCAGTTGGCATTTCTGTGTGGAGTTTGGATGTTCTCCCCGTGTTGGCGTGGGTTTCCTCCGGGTGCTCCGGTTTCCCCCACAAGTCCAAAGACATGCGCTATAGGTGAATTGGGTAAGCTAAATTGTCCGTAGTGTATGTGTGTGAATGAGTGTGTATGAATGTTTCCCAGTGATGGGTTGCGGCTGGAAGGGCATCCGCTGCGTAAAACATATGCTGGATAAGTTGGCGGTTCATCCCGCTGTGGCGACCCCAGATTAATAAAGGGACTAAGCCGAAAAGAAAATGGATGAATGAATGAATGAAATTGTCCGTAGTGTATGTGTGTGAATGAGTGTGTATGTGTGTTTCCCAGTGATGGGTTGCAGCTGGAAGGGCATCTGCTGCGTAAAACATATGCTGGATAAGTTGGCGGTTCATTCCGCTGTGGCGACCCCTGAATAATAAAGGGACTAAGCCGAAAAGAAAATTAGTGAATGAATTATATTATATTATATTATATTATATTATATTATATTATATTATATTATATTATATTATATTATATTATGTTATATTATATTATATTATTCATTTTCTTACTTATGTGAGCATTTCCAAAAAGAGTTCAAATAAAAAAATTATCATAATCATTATTATTATTTTATTAGTATTATTAATTAATGAATTATTTCATTATTGTTATTTATTATTTAATTTTATTTAATTTTGCTTTATTTTATTTTATTTTATTTTCAGGATTCAGGATTAACATTTCAGGAAGGTGCAACCAGAAGCTCTAAAATTGAGCAGAAATCTATTAGGTTAGCTTCAGCTAATCGTTTTCACAGCCAAAAAAGAAAAATCCCAAAAATCATTTCAGAAAATAATAAAACTTTTTACAATAAATAACAGAATAATCCTGCACGACGAGATTAGGAATGCGCATTCAGAGTCTATTCAGAGTGCGTGTTGACTTTAAATGTATTTTATAAGCGCGCCGCCATGCCAAACACAAGTGGCCTACTTTACCACTGAATGTCAGCGTTTCCAAAAAGCGTAGCGTGAACAATCCTTCAGCACTGTAAGGGGGAGTTTGGCGAAGTGCAGGAGCGCAGCATGAACCGGCTCATCCCCGACTTCACAGCGTCTTGTTGTGGCTGATAGCGGAGCCGTTTTCATCTGAAAGCATCTCTGCATCCCCGGTTGTGGAGGCTTTCTTGCGCTCGTCCCCTTCTGAAGTTGCTGTTTTTGTGTGAAGATTTAGCCCTGTTTTTTTTTTTCCTCTTCGTCCCCGCTGCGTCCTCTGTGGCTGCAGACAGTGGGATGTTTCTGTCTTTTAAGTCGGTTTGACCTCAATACAACAACTTCCTGTCTTTGAAATCATTGGTACGATACTGCATTAAAAAAATAATAAATAAAAGCAGTCGAATGTTCTCGGTGGATTACCTGAAGCTATTAGAAGTACAGATGCATGTCAGATTGAGGCGCTTTTTTGGTGTCACCGAGACTTACATGACAGTACTGCAACTTTATTATAACTAATGTAGCTTGTTTTTGTGTGTTCATGTATAGAGGTGTGGAAAGTTATTATTTCTTCAAGTTTCCTGTTTTAAATAAGTACAGTCAGGCTGAGTGAATATAGTTTATTTGTTCCAAATTAGTGTCTTTATTTTTCCCAAATTTTACATTTTTCTGGATTACATTATTTATTTATATTTTTTACTTTTCTGGTTACTTTTTTAATGTTAAGATTTGATTTTAGTGCTCAAAAATACATATTTTTATTTAGTCTTTTATTCATGTTAAAAATAAAACATTATTATTGATATTATCATTATTATTACAAGTATTAATTTTAATTATTAATTTAATTATTAATGATTATTATTATTGTTTATTATTATTTATTAACGTTTTATTATTATTTTCATATTAATATAAATTTTATTTATTTATTTAGTAATGATTATTATTATCCATTATTATTAATTTTATTTTGTTATTGTTTTCATATTGTTATTATTAATAATAATACTTTTGATTAATTATTTATTATTATTATTGTTTATTATTATTTATTTTGTTTTTATTATTAT
>CAIGQV010017386.1:35398686-35478043 GCA_903798115.1 Danio jaintianensis
AATGACACTGTAAAAAATATCCATTAATGAACAGTTTCTGTATTTTTCTGTGATTTTTACAAGTGTTTTCTGTTTATTCACGGTTATGAATTGCATTATGGGACATTGATCTCTGCTCTGTCGACTTTTTAAAAACTCTGCTGTTTAACAAAGTGACTTTTATTGACATTTTAGTAGTTTGAAACAATATGTAGTAAAATAAACTATTATTTATTTACATCCCCTCCAGGAGCTTCCGGTCGGTAAGTGAGTGCCGCCTTGTGGTACTATCACAGAGAGGCTATAACTTACTTTCCAAAACCTTTTCATTCACTGTTCCCCACTGGTGAAATGATCTTCCTATTCCCACACAGACTGCAGATTCACTAGTATCATTCAAACCACAACTAAAAAACCATCTCGCGATCATCGGAACCCCTGTTAACTAAACCACTAACCAGAAACCTCTTCTCTCCCCCCACCACACCACACGACAATCCCAAAACATTATCATTTCTGAGTGTGCCTCACACAGTTGAGTGGGTTTGACAAACCACCTGTAGAAAACACACTTTCATCTCTCTGACACTTTAACTGACACTTGCACCAGTTTTTGCACATTTGCACCAGACACTTTCTTACGATCTCTCCATATCTCTTAAATAAAACAAAGGAAAAACTGTGCATTTATGAAGTGAGCTTTACACAGGTGAGTGGGCTTGACAAACCACCTGTAGAAACATTCTTCTTCTTCTTCTTGTGTGTATTGCCTCTTCTTTTTGAATCGCTGAATGCCTGTAAGTCGCTTTGGACAAAAGTTTCTGCTAAATAACTAAATGTACATGTAAATAATACATATACAAATAAGTCTGTAAAATAACAGAAAACATACAACAGAAAAACAAAAACAATCCATACAACATATCACCTCAAAACTATTAAAATATCAATAAAAGTCACTTTTACAAACGTTTTAACATTAAAAGTTGCTCAAAGTCTGAAAATGCAATTCAAAAGCCTAAATATACCTAAAAATAAACTAAAAACATGAATCACACAATATGAAAACTGCTAATTTACAAATATTTTTTACAGTCTATGTGTCAAAATATTTTAATAATGACACTTTTTCACTTTTTTTCTGGATGAACTAAGGATAAATGCGTGTGCGCTGAATGACACAGATTTGCAGCCGGAGATTTAAACCTGTTTAGAGTGAGAACATTTGGGAAACAATCCAATCAATCTGGGTGACAATCGTCCTACATGCAGCGTCTCTCTCAGACTGGCGTCCTCTGGGTCAGTTTGATTGACAGCTCCAGCGTCCCACCTCTTTTTCTCCTGCCCTTTTGGCTGAGAGTTTTACCGGGTTTTACCGCGTGCTGTCTGTGTGACGGCTGAACTGCTGCCACCGTGCCAAATTCACACTCTGTATAATTAACAACAGCAGACAGCAGACATAGCCGATTTAATCAGTTCCTTCACATTATTTAATTTAGTCACTAACTTAATACAGGAGAGACAGACGCCCCGTTCCCTGCACCTCTCATTACACATTTAATGACTGATTGTGGAATGTAGAAACTGGACACACATGTGAGAGATCTCCACTTCAATAGCAGGATCTGTCTCCAAGTAATAGGGTTTTGCAGTCTTACCGTGATCACATTAAATCTGGTGATGTTTTCTTACCGCGCAGTAATCCCAGATAATCCTGAGAGTTTGGCCGGAACGAGTTTTTATTGCCATCAGATGAGAGAGAGAGAGAGAAAGAGAGAGAGAGAGAGAGACATAGAGGAAGGACAGGAGACCTAATAATGAAGTTTTAGTTTGCATGCACAAAATGCATATGCAAACATGCATGGTATACTGTATTTCCATAATGCAATGCACAGGAAAACATGACATTTTCACAAAAGACTGTAAAAAGTAATCTGTCTAATGGATTACATTTAGATTACTTTTATGGTAACGTAATTTGACTACTTTCACATTACATTTAGATTACTTTTATGGTAATGTAATGTGACTACTTTCACATTACATTTAGATTGCTTTTATGGTAACGTAAGATTGACGACTTTCACATAACGTTTATGTTACTTTTATGATAAAATAATTTGACTACTTTCAGATTACATTTAGATTACTAATATGGTAACGTAATGGACTACTTTCAGATTACATTCATATTAGTTTTATGCTCATTTAATTTGACTACATTCAAATTACATTTATGTTACTTTTATGGTA
This sequence comes from Danio jaintianensis, assembly GCA_903798115.1. NCBI lineage: Eukaryota > Metazoa > Chordata > Actinopteri > Cypriniformes > Danionidae > Danio > Danio jaintianensis. Next base: position 35,400,919 of record CAIGQV010017386.1, read on the forward strand.
ACATAATTTGACTACCTTTCGATAACAATTAGATTACTTTTATGTAATCTAATCTGGCTTCTTTCAGAATATCTTTAGATTACTTTTATGGCAAAGTAATCTGACTAATGGATTACATTTAGATTACTTTTATTGTAACATAATCTGGCTATTTCAGATTAACCCATTTAGATTAAGTTTATGGTAACGTAATTTGACTACTTCCATATTACAATAATATTATTTTATGGTAATGTAATCTGGCTCTTTTTAGAATACCTTTAGATTACTTTTATGGCGATGTAATCTGATATTTTGATTACATTTAGATTACTTTAAGGGTAATGTAATTGGACTACTTTCAGATTACATTTAGATTACTTTTATGATAAAGTAATCTGATATTTGGATTAGATTTAGATTAAATTTATGGTAACGTAATTAGACTACTTTCGGATTACATTTATATTACTTAATGATAATGTAATCCGTCTCCTTTCAGAAACCTTTAAATTACTTTTATGGGTACTTACTTACTTTTAAGGCTACTTTCATAATACATTCAGATTACTTTTAGTTCCACATATTACTTATTGCATTAAAAAAAATATTTTGTAGTTCATACTTTGCACCAGGCATTGCACATTAGTATTCCATCCCAAGCATCGCCTTCATCTTGCAGTGCTGCTTTGGTTCCCTTAATGTGAACATCATCTTGTACAGAGTGTGTCGTCAAATGACATCCCATCCCACTTTCAGCTCTGACAGCAAATAAACTCGTTCTCAATGTCAGTTCTCCATCTGTCAGATGTTTGGAGCCATTTATACACTGCAGTGGCAAGCTGTTTCTTCCTGGTCTGCAAATTGAAGGCTGCTCTGTGTCATTTTAAGGGTTTTAAAGAGCCTCGAGCATTACTCAAAATCATAGATGACACATATACCTTTCCCTGTCAGTCTCAGGAAGGTTGGCAGAATGTCAGATTTTTTGTGGTTTCAATATTGAAATGGATTATGTTTGCACGCTTCATCTCTAAATGTGTCTGCTCTGACAAATAGTGTCTACATAGATATATTTTTATTAATACTGTAAATAGAAATCCTGTATATACTGAAATATATTTCAAATGATAAAATAAATACAAATAATATCAATCAAATATGGGTCTGAGATGAGATGTACAACTTTGGTGTACACATCAAATAACATTTCTAAAGTATTGAACAAGTCACCATTTTTCTCAGAAAACATATTTCTAAAGGTGCCGCTGACTTGACATATCACCAGATGTTGATAACAACAAAAGAAATCCATATATGCAAAGAAAACAAATCTAGTTTACAAATGAAGTTATGCATAATAAAATGAAATGACACAGGAAAAAAGTATTGAACACATGAAGAAATGGAGGTGTAGTTCGGCAGTGAAAGCCCAGACAGCAGCTGAAATCTCTCAGTAGTTCTTCAGCAACCCTTTGCCCTTCCTCAGTGTAAATGAATATCAGCTGCTTCAGTCCAATATATACATTAGCAGGAGGATGAAGATGAAACCATTTCAGCAAGACTATGATCCAAAACACAGCCAAGGAAACTCTCAAATGCTTTCAGAGAAGGAAAGTCAAGCTGTAGAATGGCCCAGCCAATCACCTGACCTGAATCCGATAGAAAATACAAAATAAAGATCAGATTTGATAGACGAGACCCACAGAACCATCAAGATTTGGACGCTCTGACACGCACGTGGGAACGGTGGGTGGGGAGAAGCAGCTCATTTGCATTAAAGGCACAGGCACCAAAACAGCTACAAAGTGAAAACAGCTTAAATTTCTAATATACACAAAGGTATAATAAATAATCTGACGGGTATTTTGAGCTGAAACTTTACAGACACATTCTGGAGACACAAAAGTCTTATCTTAAATCTTGAAAAAGGGTTAAAATTGGTGCCCTTTAAACAGTAAACATAAACATTCTAAAATATATATAAAATAACACATTATTTTTTAAAATAGCATTTTAATGACAAATCGCAGTGCAAAAACTTTCATGTGCATGAACAGAAAGGAGCCAAATATTAAAAAAATATATATATATTTAAATCAGAATTCTTTCCAAAGCTCTTATAAACCTGTCTCCACTTGAAGCAAACAACTTTTCCAGCATGTATAAATAAGTGTTTTCACATGTTTATCCTGCATTTCAGGCCACTCTCAGTCTTTTCACTGTCATTATTCACAATTTCAAAATGAATTCTAATAGCACAAAACATCCAGCTCGAGTGAAGTGAGCACTTGTGCTTCTAGAAAGCGCAAAAATAATTGCCACAGTCAGGCTTGGGTGGAGATGCGCACCACGTACGGCCCACCAAAGATGAGAAACAACAGCTTGTGTTTCCTCCTCAAAAGCACAAAGAAGTTTGATAAATGACCCACGGCCAGCTCTGCTTTGGTCAGTTTGTTGTACGGCTGTCGTGTGGAATTTAAAAGAAGCTCTATCTTCATTATGACCGACATTTCAAGCGCATTCAGTGCTTCATACACAGGTATCTCTTTGTTCCCAGTGATCATACACATTCTTTATTTTACCGGCGTTGATTAAAACGGTGAATTTTAAGACCCAAGGGCACTTGAGCTCCGCAGTAATCACATGTGAGTGTTATACGACCTCTCTGCAGTCCACCAAGGACATGGTTTTACACCAAACGTTTAGGTAATTAAACTTAAATATATAGATGAATGATGGATCTGGAAAATGTGCTGCTAGTTCAGTCGTTCTCTGTGTGACTGTGTGAGCATAAATGAGGGCACGTCTACAGACATTAGTGCACACTTTGTTTTATTGCTGCTTGTCATTCAGTCACGGTTGATTACATTGGCTTGCCCTCAAGTGCCATTTTGCATGCAAACCAGCGGATGGCACTAGAAGTAGCTAATCACACACACAACACCCATTCACTCAAGTTCTTTCCCATAAACTTCACCTGATTGTTTGGACAGGCATTTCTGATTTTATTCCTAGGATATTTGGAATACAAATTGAAATGTATGGTGACATTGTTTTGTGTGTGTGTGTGTGTGTGTGTGGCTTGTATTCCTTACATTGTGGAGGCAAAATGTCTTTTCAGCATTTTTTTTCATTCATTCATTCATTCATTTTCCTTCAGCTTAGTCTCTATTTCAGAGGTCGCCACTACGGAATGAACCGCCAACTTCCAGCATATGTTTTACACAGCGGATGCCCTTCCAGCTGCAACCCAGTACTGGGAAACACCCATACACACTCATTCGCGTGCACACACACTACACCGGCCAATTTAGTTTATTCAATTCACCTATAGCGCATGTGTTTTGGACTGTAGAGGAAACCCACGCCAACACGGGGAGAACATGCAAACTCCACACAGAAACGCCTCCTGGCCCAGCCGGGACTCGAACCAGCGACCTTCTTGCTGTGAGACAACAGTGCTAACCACTGAGCCACCATGCCGCCCCTTACTAGGATATTTGGAATACAAATTGAAATGTATAGTGACCTTGTTTTGTTTGTGTGTAGCTTGTATTCCTTACATTGTGAGGACCAAATGTCCCCATAAGTATAGCAATACCAGTACATTTTTACCTTTTTTTGGTCCCCATGAGAAAAAATGTCTCATAAATCACATAGAATGAAGTATTTTGAAAATGTAAAAATGCAGATTGTTTCCTGTGAGGGTTGGGTTTATGTGTAGGGGGATAAAATATACAGTTTGTACATTATAAAAATCATTACATCTATGGAAATTCACCATAAGGATAGCTACAAGTGTGTGTTTGCATGTGTTGAAGATACTGTTAATTCTAAAACTTTCATTCCTCTCTCAACTTATATATATAATGTATAAACACATGCACTATAGGTGAATTGAATAAGTTGGCGGTTCATTCCGCTGTGGCGACCCTTGATGAATAAAGTGACTAAGCCGAAGGAAAATGAATGAATGAATGAATAATGTATACATTATTAACAATTTCGCATAGCTTTAGCTCATTTCTTTACATGAATATGATATCTTACTAAACCCTTGCAAAATTGTTAATTGTTATATATATCTATATATCTATATTTTATATTTATATACACGTTGTTTGTTTTATTGTGATATATATGATCAAAATAGAGCAGTTTAGTCATAAAGTCCATTTATAATGCAATTCATCATCGTTTTCGATTTATAAGTAGAATCCACTGATATATGTTGAGTTGAGTTGAGTTAGACTTTATTGTCATTTTCAGGAAATGTATGCTGGACTCAAACAGCACATTTGTCTTAGTACACATACAAAACAAAGACAATATGTAACATTTACCAACAACAATGAGATTTAAAAGACCGCAGGGTAATTTACCATTTTAAAATGCTAATGGCCACTGGAATAATTGACCTGTAATTATTACTTTTACACAAAGGAACTCTGTATCACTTCCCTGATGGCATTACTTCATAGATAATAAAACATGATTTGGATCTGAATTTGAATATATAGAGAATATATACTGTACTTCTCGATTATAAATCAGTGGTAGATTCAGATCTGTTTTTTTTTTTTCACTTTATTAATTCAATGCCACAATAACAAGAGGTATTACATATTCAAATAGTTTTCTGACAGATAAAATATAAAAAATAGACATTTACATAAATTTAAATGTTTTTTTTGGTGATTGTTCTTAAAGATTTATATATAATTTGAAGTCATTTATAAAATGGGGAAAGTTTGGTTTACATTGAGCCCATCAGATCTGTGGTAATTTTTTTTTATTGTCAAACTTGTACATTAACAGGGAAATATGACAATTATATCTCTTAATTGTAAATGTCACATACATAGGAAAAAAATAATAATAACAATAACAGGAAAATAACCCCAAAAATGTGGGTTTGCATGAATGGGTTTACATGAATTAAAGCTATTACATAATAGAGAGAAAAAAAACTAATCGACAAGGGTTTATGTCTTTAAAAAGGTTGTCATAATGTATCACAAATTTTGCTTTTTTTTGTTCTTTTTAGTAAGGTTAAGAGAGGAAACGAGAGAGCCAAATTCAGCAAGGAAAATGGGAAAGACCAAAGGAAATTTAAGCCATTTCTGCTTATGAATAAAAAAAAATTTGCATTCAGTATAAAAAAGTTAACAATGTATTCAAAAGATAAACATTTTGGATTTTCATAGTAAAAAATAACATCTCTGAGGACAAAAGTGAGTGTCCATTTTGTAAAAACATGGGAACTTAAGTCAATCCAAAATCTTTTTGTTACGCCACATTCAAAAAACAAATGGGGAGCTGTTTCTTCAACAAATCCACAAAATGAACAAGACGCATCGACGTCAGCATATTTAGATAAAGATAAATTGACAGGGTAAATTTTGTGCAAAATTTTGTAATAAATCTCCTTAACCTTATTAGGCACACAAAATTTTCTTGGCAAAAGCCAGGCCTTTCTCCAGCTTACATTTGATATAAAGGAACCCCAGTAGAATTTACTTCTGGGGTAATTTTGCGAAGGTGATTGTTATTACATTTCCGATCTGAGATAAACCACCCAAACGTATCTGTAACATCACTACTAGCTTTATTAAACAGAAGATAACTTTTGACTAATTGTTTTAAGCCAGCTGGAATAGCTTTTTATTAAGGTATTATATTCCTTAAAGATCTGTGGTTATACTTCACGTCACTTTCGCTTGTTTTACATCATAATTTGCATACAGAAAATTGCAAGGTATTCCCAGTAACCTGCTCGTTGGCATCCATATGCGCGCATGCGCATCATGCACCCACACGCCGTGATTTTTGACTTTCCCGGGACAAAAAAATCCAGAATCCTGTGAGGATCCACGCCTGCTTTTTCACGGACCAATACACATACACTACAAGGCTCTCCAGCAGCACCACACGCCGTGTGCTGATGTTGGAGACTCCACTGCGGTTCCGTTAAATCTGTTGAAGGCGTCTTTTTCTCCGCGCGGTCACAAACACACCGGCGCGTCGGAACATATTAACGTTAGCAGCCTCTGCCGTTGTGGGTCGGCTTGTGGATTGACTTCATGCCTCCTTTAAAAGCCCCCTTCGGCTTTTTAAGTTCAAGAAAACACCCGGACCCTTCAGCGGATCGCCGTTGACTCTTTTACCGGAGATTTAAATGTTTATTTTTGGGCACCGGCGGAGGAGCGCGAGATCTTGCCGGTTGCGGACAATGTTCGGCGTTTTTTAATGAAACACCTCGTTCGTTGTAACTAGTCTGTAAAAAAAACTTCACCTCAGAAAACACCGTGGATAACTTGTACGCGAGGTTGTTTTTTGTATTTCTTTTTTTACCTCAGAAAGTGATGGCGGAGCGGGAGCAACGACTGCTCGTGTTTTTCACAAGTCTCATCGTTCTCCGGTTCGGCGGTGCGGATAAAGGTAAGTCACGCCAAAATCCCTGCAAATTACAACGTTTAACCGGTGTAAATCATACACGTTTGTTTCTGCCAGCTCATTTAACCAGTGTAACCATTCGCAGTTCTTCCTGCCAGCTCATTAGCATTGATTTCTATTCTAATTTCGCAGGATTCTTTAGCCTGGTGGCTGTGTTTCTGTGTGTTTTAAGTGTTTGGTAAAAGCTTAAAGGGTTTAATTGTCCTATGGGCCATTTATTTACTTGATGTTTAGTAACTCACTTGGTGTAGCACCTTTGAATGTAAGTTAACGTTCACCCAAAAATGAAAAATCATCTATTCATAATTGTTCCAAACCAGTTTCAGGGTTTTTTCAAGTGCAGAAGAAGATATGTTGGAAACCTGTAACCATTTGACTTCTATAGTGGGACAAACACATAGTATGGAAGTCAATGGTTATAAGAGGAGTTCAGATGCAAAAGCCTCTATATGCCGTCAGAAATCTTCTAAAACGAGCACTTTTCAATTTTTCCCTGTGTAGTTTCAGATATTTCACTGTTATGGTGATGAATGGGTTATTTTCATTGCATTTAAAGTCAAATAACAGCATTTAAACATAGGAGACTGAGAAAAATGCTCATTTTAGAATGCTCATTTTAATAACACTTCAGATGGCATTTAGAGGTTTTTGCATCTGATCTCTTAATAAGTTTTTAATATTCTTATATATATATATATATATATTAGTTATAACAGAATAAAACTCTAAACTGATTTAGGTCAAGTAGAGAGTGAGTAAATAATGACATAATTTTCATTTTTTTGGGTAAACTATCACATTAATGCAGAAATTAGTCTTTTTGTTGTTCAAGAGACAATTCTGGTAGGCTTCAAGAATTGATCTATACACCAGATTTGCAGATTGTGTTTGTGGAAAAGAAGAGCACTTGTAGAAAGCCACCCTTCATTCATCCATATGCTGCAGAAGAAGGCACGAGGATGCTCTTAACCTCACCTTAGAGAAGAGCCGTAGATAAGAGCATAGAGGCTAAATGGTGATTGATTGTTGATGGTAATGACAGGGTCATGCTCAGATATTTGGGAACCTTTTACCTATTGGGAATGATGAAAGGGAATTTTTGGCTGACTCAAATGAAGATCGGTTCCCTCAGCTGCTGCCACTGAAATTGCTGTGAGGTGAATTTGTAAAACGACACCTCTGTAACACCAAATAGGGCTTGAGAGGAAAGATTTTTGTCCTTATTTAGTTAAAATACTCAATTCTCAACTGATGCCAACATGAAAAGCAGATAAAAGGGATTCTTTAAATAAGAATCAGATGTATTTATTGTTCAGGTTATGGTTGCAGCCAGGATACTTGAAAACTGAATGGTGTGTGTTGTTTAGTCTTTGCTTTAAAACACTGACAAGACAATCTAGATAGGGTTCGAATGGTGCTTTGTACATGTGGCCAGTTTCGGGTTACTAATCATGGCTGCGCTCTGAAAATAAGTTTTTGTTTATTTGAAACACATTTCACTGAGGTTTCAGACACGCAGATTTTAAAGCCAAGCCGCAAGTCCTCTCTCAAAGATAGTCTGCTTGTAAACTGACTAATCACAATGCTTTATAGAGTTCGGTGGATCTTTTTTGTTGGTGCCTGGTGGAAAAAAAACTTTTTGTGAAGTCTTGTCAAACTAAATTAGTCTCTGCACTTGCGGTGCAATGCTAGTTTATTTCAATGGGAATCACAAAAGGCTTTGGGGGCTGTTAATACGGGACACATTTTAATTCAGAAATGGTTGGATAAAGTGAAACAGAAGATGTTTTTAAAAATTGAACTTGTTCTTACATCAGTAGTGCTACCTTCAAAGATAGCTTATCTGTAGGCTGTTCACAGACATTTCACAGAATGTTTTATAGGGATCTGCAGAGTAGTTTTTCTGCTTCAACTTGATGGAAAATTCTTGTGAAGTTTTGTCTAACAGACTCAACCTTTCCTCTTGCCTTATTTAAGTATAAGGGTACATTTACTTTACAACAATGCACTTAAATGAAAAAAGCTTTTTCTTTTCGTTATAAGTTTCATGCATAGATGGTTACATTGTAAAAATAATCCATTAACACGGATCCATTAAAATGAAAAGCTGTAATATGCATTAGGGCTGCACAATATATCGTTTCAGCATCGATATCACAATGTGCGAATCTGCAATAGTCACATCGCAGGATCTGCAATGTCAAGTTGGGATAAAATTAACAAGAAAACCGTTAAGAGCAAAGTTTAATCCTAAAAGAGTGAACGTTTTTTTTAGACGTCTGTGTTTTTTGTTTGATTTCAAGCGAATTTGAACCATTTGGGCTCTTGAAAAAAAGGTGTTAACAAAGATTAAATGTATTTAATTATTTGTATAATTAAGACTATAGTAGTTAACATTTGAAGCGGATCAAAATTGTCTTTAGACAAGAATGGTTGTTGTCGAATAGTTTTAGGTTTCACTTCCCTACAAAATCATCGCAATCAATGTACAATTATGAATTCTTTCAAAACAGAGTTATAAGTTATCTTGAGAAATTATATTCATATCGTAATATTTACAGCAGAAAAATAAAACGTCGCAATGTCAGTCTTAATATGCATGCTAGACCAGTAGTTGGCGATGCCACTTCGTATAGAGACTACACATCTGCGTACATGTGCATTCGTGTATACACAGTTTTTGTAAGCTGCATTGTTGTTGTCAAGTACTCATGCGTGCCTATAGACTAAAGACACAATATGTTAGTGCGTAACATCATTCTCACAAAATCAACTTTTTAAATTGTTTCCACCGAGGTAATAATCTTATCTCATTTTAAAAGTTGTATTTGACAAACAACCACAATGACGTTGTGTAAATTTGAAAGCCAATTTCATGAACAGTTGTGTTTTGTGAACATGCTCCAGATTCGATGCAAAACAGTTCAGTATAGCCAGAGTTTTTCCTGCATGTAAAGAATTACAAGGTGGCCATCTCCATCAAATTTTGTACCACCCCCACCTTTTGACAAAAATGTGACTACCATCAGACCACAAGTGATGCTCACACACTGGTCATGTAGTTAAATACATTCAGTGTTAGTCTTTTTAAATAAGATAATGTTTTACTTGATAAGATTACATGAATAATGCGGAATGTGTTTGTTTCAAGCAGCAAAAATTTCACGACTGGGAAAAACCCTGGCATAACCATTAAGCATGGACTTTTGTCCACTTTTTTTTGCTCTAGTTAGTGTAATGTCAATGCAAATAGCATTTGGATTGGGAACCAAACCTTGGGTTAGCAAGCCTTTATATTACAATGGTAATTTTAAGTGCTACCATTTGCTGTGTACATTTTTTTTCTGTATTAAACTACTTTTACTATTGGATTAAAAAACAATTAGCAGATAAAACAAACTATTCTTTATAATTAAAGCTTGCATGAACAAAGTTTGTTACAAGAATTCAATGGAACACAAGTAATGCACATGACTTTGTGTAATGCAATAGTGAAATTTGTTGTAGGAAAATTAAATTGATTAAGGCTAATGAAGGTTTGTGCATGTAAATACAGCCAGTAAGTGACACTTCTCTCCAAGTACAAAGACCGTAAAAGGTTTATCACATATTTTTCCATCTCTCGTGCCACTTTGGGAATGGCAGGGGCTGGTCACAATTGTCATGCTGTCTTGCCATAATTGCTTTTGGCACAGCAGGTAAACGGCGCAAATGGAGACATCTGTAGCTATCTCCATCTCTCATTAGCTGTGTGTGTGTGGTTGGGGGAAGCTGGTGGGGGCTGCTGGTCTTGAAAGCAAGCTTAATCCTCATTGATGTCAGCCTGAATGATTGAATGACATTTTAGCGCATCCAGTTGACCTCCCGCATTGCTGCTACTAGTGGGATATCAACAGCGCCATCTCATTCACAAGGCTCCAGGGTAAATTTGTGAATCTATGCATTCGCTCACTCTTCTACGCTCATTGTCTGGCACTTTTGCAAACGTGATGCTTGTAGCCATTTTCTCGCCGCCTGCAGCTGGTCGAGAAGGGGAGACAAACACAAAGACAAACACATTCATCCTGTGTCTTATCTGTGTGCTCTTGTCTAAGTGTGACTGGCAGTGGGCAACCGAGTGTTCGCTTCTCCCCTTGGCTGCTTATCAATTTGCGGAGATTGCCTGAGGCTGACTGATACTGTGTGTAACTTGCAGACGGAAGTTGTGAAGTGTGTTGCTTTGTGGTCGGACGGAAAGACGGGTCATTTGTTGCTTTATTTTACTGGGGAAAGAATCATGAGTAGGCTAGATCTGTCTTATGGATGCATTAAGCTTTCTTGGGCTTCCATAGTTTTCAGCAAAGATTTCACCATATTTTATAAATTCACTTTTGTGGAGTATGGTGTAAAAGCATTTTATTTTCCAGAAAGTTGTAATTTCCAATTTACCTTATTCTTCAGTAGCTACATTTCCATCCACCTATTTTTATGCGCATTTTGGATATGCGCATAAAAAATCGGTAGATGGAAACGCTAAGATGCGTGTAAATTTTGAAAATGCGCATTAAAAAATGTATGCACATAACTGAGTAGGATAAACTTTTTATTCGATAAGAAAAGATGCGCATAAACTACGATGGAAACACTTTTACCGAACAAATTCCAGTATGCACATTAAAAAAAGGTCATGTGATTTGGTTATAAGAGATCAAGTGATGATAATGTTCCGCGTCTCACGCCTTCAAACGCCACCACGCGTTCACTGCGTGTGTCAGCATTGCCTTCTGAGGCGCAAGTCATTTATTAAATGAAGAAAAGATTCACGCAGCTTTTCCTACCTCAGCAAATTCTGTTTTTACTGTTGATATTTGGCGCCATTTAATCAGTAAGTGACTATTTTGTTCTCTTTGACTCGTTGGATGGAAATGCTGCTTTATTCGCACATCTTTTATGCCATATTCCAGTTTTGCGCATGAAGTTAATTTGCATTTTTGGATGTAAACATAGCTAACGTGGAAGTGCACTCGTTTTTGCGATTGTTTTAGAACTTCCGATTCAGTCGCCTATGGAAGAAATGACTAGAAATAATAAATGGCATAAAACTTGCTCTACAAACAATTGTGTTCATGACTATACAGACGAAGCAGAATAATATAATAAGAAAACATCAGTTTGCAACATCAAGCAGCAAAACAAGCTGTTTTTAACGTCTAAAAATGAATGGAAGCGAATGAGACCGGAAGTCTCCAGCCAAAAAGATTCAAATGGCTGTGACTGCTCGTACGCGAAGAATAAGGTCAATAGTGGTATAGCTAAATCAGTTCAAATGAACCAATTCTTCATTTCTGAATTTCAACCTGGGTACAAACTGGATACTTTTAAAATGCTTTTGCGCTTGATTTAAGTGAAAGCAAATAGGATGATCATGTAGTTTTTTTTAATACTAACTTAATATATTTGCTTTAGGGGTGGGAGTCACCAGAGCTCCCACTATACAATAATATCACAATACTTGTATCATATTACAATATTATTGTAATTTGTAATATATTGCGATATTCTGTGATTTAAAAAAAAAAAAAATTATTGCTTTTTCCAACTTCCAGTTGTGTTTCGTGAAGGTAAACTTTGGCAACAACTGTTTTAAATAATCAGAAAATTCTCACTTAAGTTATTTTGAAATGGACCAACACTTTAACGAGAACCCAGTGCCTCCATCTTTATTTTACTAACTTACTGCATGCTGAAGGGGACCCAGCTCACCAAAAAAAAAACCTCAAGTTTAACATCGCCATCTAGTAGACTGTAAAGAAATAGATTTTATTTAACCAAATAGTACAATAACATATTGATGTATTTATATGGGTGTTGGTGTATTGATATAGTATTGCAGCGGAAAAATATCGCAATACTATGCTGTATCGATATTTTCCCACACCCCTAATTTGCATACAGATTTTGATAAGTCTTAATTCTCTTTCGTCTTTTCATTCATTGACACCTTTAAACTCTTAATTCCAAATCAAAGCTTACTAAAAAAACTCTTTTGCGTCCTTCCAAGCAATACATCTAGTTTGCTGTAGAGGTCTAGAAGTTTCTTTTGAAAATACTTCTTCTTCTTTTCACGTCTGAAACATATGTTGAAACGCTGCAGTTTGGTTTTGTGGATTCACTAAGATCCAGGAGTGTGGAATGGATGGAAAATTCCAGCAGACGCATGTCTGTTTGCTGTTGGAAAGAGTATTTATCCTTCTCAATATAGCGTTTGACTAGGCAGACCCTCACTCTCAGCCTCTTACTGGGAAAGGTCAAAGCCCTGAAAGACAGGGGTCATGCTTGAATTCTCCTTCTGTGGTCTCGGTGAATAGAGAACCCTTGCTGGTTGTTATTACTTCTCCAACACCTCTCCTGGCATTTTTGGAGCGTTCTTGTAAAGAATGTTTAGATTGAGGGTGGTTGTGGTGAAGGCATCGTTTTAATGAGGTCAGGAGAAACCTTGCTGAGAGGAGCCCAGAGTTTGACCCTTGCTGTGAGGTTCTAGATACATGTCTTTTGTATGGTTTGAAGGTCTTGACAGCTGTCTGTGAGATCCCCTGATCAAGACATATCCAGAAAAAATCTAGTTGTACACACGATCATTCAAAAATTGACTGTATTCAGTAGGGCTGCACAATATATCGTTTCAGCATCGATATCGCAATGTGTGTGTCTGCAATAGTCATCGCAGGATATGCAATGTTGGGTTAGTTGATCAACAATTGAAAAAGCATGAGATTTGTGAAGTCATTGCAAAGTATAACCATAACAGAGTGAAACTTTTTATATTGAATGTGTTATAAAGGCTTTTCAAGAGAGTTAAAACCATTCAGGCACAATAATGTACAACATTTGTAACTTTAATGAAGAATAAATTTACTGAATTATTAATACAACCCTGTAAAAAATGCTGGGTTCCACACAAATAAATCATGTTGTCCCAACACAAATCGATTAAGTTAACTCAATCATTTTTACAAATTTAAGTAAAATTATTTTTTTTACAAATTTTAAGTTAAACAAGCAGCAAAAGTTTTTTTTTTTTAAGGTGAATGGAGACTATACAGTGTTTTTACACTTCATTATTCAATTTCTGTACCTGAATACTGTTTGACTCTCTGGGAAAACCATAAAGCACTGTTTATTTGACTTTTTTCTTTGCTCTATTGTAATTATTCTTGCTTGCATTTACATGATTCACACCCTTAGAAAATCAACCCAATCAATATAAATGAATGACCCCTCACCCCCAAAAATATATTTAAAAAAAAATATTGCAATGTCAGATTTTTCCAATATTGTGTAGCCCTAGTATTCAGGCTCGACTCAAATTTTTCCACACTTAAGAATCTAAGTGTTTGATCTCAGCAATCATTAGAAATCACACTATGTCTTCATGGCAAGAAAACAAGTCAACTTGAGAAGATAAAAGTAGCTTTAGGTCGTGTAGTTTTGGTGCTATTTATTGTTTGATCAGCATACTTAAATCATTACCGAAATGAGCCTAATTTCCGTAACCCATGTATCATTACCGCAACCAATGTTCATTAAATGTTAATTTATTTCATGTTTAAAAAATGTTTCCTTTTCAATACATGTGTAGAATCTACAAATTATGTTGTTTCAGATTTGTCAAATGCTTTTGAAAATATCAGATTTTATCCAAATATATACTTTTAAGAAGCTTGTCAGTTGTGCGAGTTTCGGTCATGAGAATTCAAACAAAATAAAAAATACTGTTCATTTAAAATGTAATTATTATATATAATTTCAGAATCAAGTAACAACTGTACATGACTTAAAAAAATGTCAAGTGAATTTTCTTTCTTAACAGTTGATTTTTTTTGCAAACTCTTGCAGTAATGAGATTTTTAAAAACTTATTTTGGAAATTATGTAAAAAAATTGGTAAATGGTAAGTACATACCGTCTTTGGTTGTTAAATTGTGATGACAGCTGTCAACCAAAGAAGTTTGACATTGGTCATCTGGGACATTACAAAATTGTGCAATGTATATCAGGTGTTAAAGTTGACCTACTGGATTTGTTTACATCAGATTGTGAAGGTCAGCTCAAGATGTTCCTCTCTTTTTAACACCTGCTTCATTATCCTGATTATTCAATAATTTGTCCTTACAAACTCCACATATGTTCTGTGTCGAATAGCAATCACTCCTCTTCACCCCCTTCCATAAGAGCTGTGCTTGTCCCATTGGGTTAAGCAGGAGGCTATGAATAATGGAAGAGAACCTTAGCTGTCTCTAAAACGGTGATTAATTGGTTTAATTTGATCATGTTGTACCTTCTGGGCTGTGTACAACACCTGATTTGTCCTTTACCTACTGATGAATAGTTTGTAGCTGCCATGTACATCAGGGTTGACCCTCCTGTCTATGGAAACATGCATAAACAGACATTTATTCACACTTATGAGATTGCAAACCTGTTTGACTTTCTTTGTTCTATAAAACTCAAAAGTAGATATTTTCTACAGTCTTTTTGTTGTTTGAAAAGTCAATTGATTGGACTGTCATGGAACAAAAAAGTAGAGACCTTTTTCAAAATATCATCTTTTGGGTTCTTCGGAGAAAGTCGATTTTGGAAAGACATGAGGGTAAGTAAATGATGACTGAATGCTCATGTCAGTGGTTTAGAAGACCGAATTGGCTTGATATTTATATAAAAAAAGCATTCTTTCCTTGATTTAGTGCTGACTTCTAGATCAAGTCGTTCTTTTTGAACTGGCCTTTCAAAAGTAAATGCAATGGACTGACATGGTAATTGATCTCTGATTGGTGGGTTTGGGGGTATGTAACCATGGAGAGAATGTTCCAGTTCTCCCGGCCACATGCTAGCTGCCTCCCGCTGA
Organism: Danio jaintianensis; assembly: GCA_903798115.1. Lineage (NCBI taxonomy): Eukaryota > Metazoa > Chordata > Actinopteri > Cypriniformes > Danionidae > Danio > Danio jaintianensis. The sequence goes on from CAIGQV010017386.1 coordinate 35,416,237, forward strand.
TATCAGCTCACTTAGTCTCTGTAGGGAAGGTAAATTACTGCCTTTCTTCAGCAGAAACCTGCTGAAAAGTAGTTAGCCATTTATAGGTCTGAACACTTTGGCCTAATTTAATGAATGGCCTCTCTCTAACTGGAAAACACAGGTCATTAGATTAGCCGTGGACCATTCTTACTTCATTGAAATAATCATTTTCATCTCGCACATCAAAAGTATTCCTGAAAATGTGATAAATACATTGACGAAAAGTGATATAGGGCAAGCTAATGATGTTCTTTGTAGTTTGTAGCCGCTGTACTTCGATTATTTCTTTCATACCTGAAGCAAAGCCACAACCCCCATCCAAACCAATCTTTACGTTGTCTTTCCTCTTACAAATGATGCATTTGAAAGGGCAGCCAAGCTTGCATTAATGTCCTTTTGTGCTCCGCATTACAGAAAGGCTATAAAGGGCATCCAGACTCTAAGATGACTGGCGAATGATAAACCGGCCTTTCCTCCTCATTAGCTTTATGGACGAGTCGCTCGATTTGTCGTCAGGGATGAGCCGGGCTTCACTTGACCCTGAAAGTGGTGATGTAGAGCAGATAGCAGCGGTGTGTTTGAAACACAAGTCTGTTACAAATTGTGGAGGAATTATAAAATGAAAAAACTTGGTAACTCCATGTGGGCTGTTTGCCCAAGGCTCTTGTTTGTTTACTGGCGTTTGTACATTATGTCCCATTTTTGGAGGAACTTTCTATTCTTGTTCTTTAGTGTTACGTTTTTCTGTTACGAGTTAGGATTTGCTAATGAGAAGCAACTAATTGTCATCGTCTCTCTGATATGTAAATTCTTTTTGATGTAGTAGATTTCGTCCAAACTGGCGGTCCTGCTGTGAATCCTAAAGAGGCGAGTTTATAATAATAATATAGAGATGAAAACAGAATTCAGCTTTTCTTATTTAACACCGTATTGATCAAAATGGTGAAAGGATGATCAAATTACATGAAGTATTTAACCTCTTAACTGTTGCCCCCACGTTTAACTTAAATGAAGGCCAGTTTTAAACGCTTTGGTGCGTAAATTTAAGCTTGGTCTCATTTTAAAGAAGACAAATGTCAGATTGTAGCTGAAGTTATGTGCCTTTTGTTTATAAAAATAATAAATCATTAAATCAATATTTTATTATACTACATAAAATGTATTTTACAACCTGTTTTAGCCTAAAATTGACAGTTAAAACTAAATATTTTGAAGTTAATATCTCAAATTTGCTTTCATTAAGATTTTGTTTGGCCGCAGTACCAAACATGACCACCAAATGACGTTCAGTTTACATTGGTACAAGGGCGCCCCCTACATTTTGAGGAATATGAACCATCCTTTTGACAATATTTGTAAAATAGACATAACATTCTAAAGTAGTATGGGAAGTTTGTGGCATTTGATTTGATTTTAGCCTCTAAAAATGTTTTACTTGTGGATTGCTGTAGCAAAGTAATGTTTTATGACTCTATCCTTGTTGAAAATGTATAAATAACTGTTACTCAGTAATATATATCAAACATAGATATTTATCCATAAACCAGAAATTGAAACTAGACATTTTAAGCTGTCTATTGATATAAAGTTTGTCATAATTGCTTTATATTTAGACAACTATATAAGTGTTTAAAAGATGTGACCGTAAATGGTCCAACAGATTGTAGAGTGACAGTAAATATGTTTTAATTTATTAATAAAAAATATGCATTCAGAAGTCTTAGACCTTTCTGACGGTGTATTTAGTTTGTCATGATTAGATTAGGATTTAATTGCAAGAAAGTGACATAAACTTAAGATGTAAACGGGACGGTGACAGTTACGGGGTTAATAAACAATCATGCCCAGTGCTTGTAGTATTTTATGAATGACAGGCCAAATTCTGCAGTGCAGATTCTGTAAGCGCTTACTGATGGGAATTAATTTAATGATAGTGTTGTTTTCCTCATTGTGTTGTCAGGGAGCCAATTAATTTCATCCAAGTAGTGGCGGATCACAAATATTTTGCAGGGTTTATCTGGCAAGCAGGCGACAACGCTACATCTGAGAGAAATTGCTGTTTTGCTAATTAGAGGTGATCGAAGGCATGTCAGGAGTACGTGGAGTATATACATGGAGTTCTAATGGCAGGACACATCCATCAAACATGCGCCGACTCTATGAACGCCTCCCAGGGGACGCTGATTAACCCTTCCCCTGGATCAAATGCATAAATTGTGTGCTTTTTCCCTGCCGTTGGCATGTAATGTCTGACTGTCTGTTGCATATATGAAGGCCAGGATGTGATTTAATCATTGGCTGTATTACGCTGGGCTCTTAGGGCACCGTCCTTGCTGTGCATACATCAATTACACACACAGACGCACATGCGCTTTAATAAGCCTGCAAGTGTGCTGTTGGCAGTAGCGGTGTCACTGAGATTGATGGTTGTGACAGCAGGCGGGTGATAATTAACCAAAATTCCTGCTATTCACTCGCATACACACACATACTCTTCTGTTTGGAGCTGGATAGAGGCAGGTTACTGTGTGTGTGTATGTCTTTTTAAGGGGCACAAATGGTGCACTAAACAAGCCAGGGTCGTCGGTTCAAGTGATCCCTCAGGGCAAGAGCAGGTGACTGAGCGGTAACTATAGTTTGTCTATTTCTCCATGTGGTCTAATTAAATCTTACTCAAATGGACTACACATCTATATCTGATAGGCATTAGCTATGCCCTTGATCATCATGTGTCTGTTAAAATATAAAATGAGATGTAATGAATGCATTAAAGAGCCTTTTAACAAAGATTTTCAAGCCATTTCACAAAAAATGAAAAGAAATTAAGAGCGGCCCTTGATTTTTAATCCCTTATTAATTGATGTGAAGGGTGTATACTGTTTTATATCCAATCTGTAGGTGTGTGTGTTTTTGTTTTTTTCTAAACACACTTTTGTGGATGCTGTTTAACCCAAATTGACTACCCTTTGGTTGTGTTCGTGGCTGTTTTTGCCCCATTATAATCACATTTTTGGATTGCAAAGCCATGACAGCATATAATCATGCATTCTTGATTGTTGCTGGTTTTCCCTGTTGGAAAGAGGTAAAATGTGTAATTTGTACTGTTGATCATCAGTTGGTAAGATTAACCCTTTAGATAGGCCTGTGCAATAATGTTTCTGGCTTTTATATGGAGTAAAACAGCAGATTAGTGTGTGTGCAGAAATGCTCTTACCACGTTTACTATGTTTTGAGAGCTGAGCTGCTTATTTAGATTTTCTCAGATGTCAAGATAAGTGCGCAAAGGTCTTTCTCGCTCACACACACACATACACACACTATACTCCATATAAAACCCAGAAAGCTTTTTTATGCACTGCAACTGATGATCAACAGTAAAAATTAAACATTTACCTCTTCCCAACAGGGAAAACCAGCAACTATCAAGAATGCATGATTCTATGCTGTCATGGCTTTGCAATCAAAATATGTCATTATAATGGAAGTCAATGGGGCAAAAACAGCCCTCAACATAACGAAAGGGTAGTCAATTTGCCCAGAGCTTATTGGTACGTTTTTGAAAATTTTCAAAGCATTTTCCCAAAATAGGTGTCAAAATATGAATTGGCACCAAAAATCATTCCATTTGCTGAAATCCAGAGAAAATTGTGGCCAAATTAAGATTCAAAACCACCTCAGAGTGGATGAAAACATCCCCAACAGCACACACAAGGGTTAACTGAGCTATGGAGACAAAAGATCAGGATGAGATATTTGATATTTCTTGTTTATTATGATATACATTCATGGTAATCAAAACTAGTTTAGGCTAAAATACCCAAAGCGTGATCCCAAAACAATGACTACATTTTGACATTGACTTTAACACACATCCCCATTCCGCCCAGTGGAAAATGAAAGTAATTTTGCGTCGATTGAATTGGATTTGCTTGAGCACCATTTTGACAGGTGAACTGTGTTTCACATATTTAAATAGAGTTAGTGATGATCCTCTTTGTGTTTTCAGAGGTTTGAGTTGAGCCACAGTGGTTATATTGATGAGTTTTCCTATGGGGAAGCTATTGTGCGTAATGCAGGAAGCCAATAGGAAGAGCTGTTCATCTGTCTGAGCTGCCTGTATAAATATGGCCCTGGGTGGGTGGCTGGTTTGTGTGTCCTGCGTATGTGTGGGTAAAGAAAGAGACTGAAAGAGTCTGTATATTGGCTTTTAAGGCAAGAGATCAGAAATAAACGAGTCAATGAAATTCATTCAAGAGCAAGAAGTTAAGTACATGCAGTGGGCTTCAATCATTTAAGTTAATGGGAATTCATTTGTTAAAACTAGTATTATACAAAATAGCTCTGTGTTTGTTCTGTGGATATTTTGCTTATACGCACACAATACATTTATATGGATATACCACACATTGGACTCACTGCAAAAGCAAAGTCTGCACAAATAACATGCCGATAGGACATTACTATGTAGTATACTTGCTCCTGCTGCTTGCAACAGCACTACTGTGCTGGTAAAATGACATCTCTTGACGTGTTCGGTGCCAGTAAAATGTGGTTATTTTATTGGCTTTTTTTTTTCTTATCAGTATAATTTGATTTTAAAGGTTATCAAAATTCTTTTATTTTCCTTTTTGGTTTTCGCCAATCGCATCCAGAAGTTTTGGTTTTGGCCTAGAATTTTCATTTTGGTGTATCCCTGTTAAGTCGTTCATAAAATATTCTTGTGTATATCGAAGCATTAAAGTCAATGCATGCATTTGTTAAATGCTTTTATGAAATGTACAATAGGGATCTACTTCTATGGAAAATTTGGCCAATACTGGTAACTCTATACGTTTGGAAGCAAATAAATTAAATGTTTACTGCAGAAACCAAACATCTTTTCAATTTACACACAAACTGTACAAAATTGCTCGGAAATGCATCAGAATTAGTTTTGTGTTATCAAATATGAGAAACTTGCGAAACAATACAAATAATTTCCATAGATTTATGCTGTTTGTTTGTTTGTTTTTAGCCAGAGCCAGTCTCATCTTGCCCAGCAAAACTTTGAAAAAACTGAAATGCTACTACATCTATTGGACTGTCGGCATGTTTAAACATACATAAAGCAAACAGGACTTTTACAAGGTTTCCTCCATAAACTCTCATCTTGTGAAGGCCTTCGATATAACCTTGTTGGTGTAAGATGCCATTCCCCCTCGTGTAACATAAGATTTGAGCCACCGGCAGCATTCTGAATCTGTTTACTGTATTCTTCCTCTGTTCATTGTTACGATCTCTGTCATCATATTGGCCCTGATGGTGAATTACGGCATGTAATTGAAAAGAGATGGGGGGAATTTAACGACGCATACTGCTCCCCGGTGACCTGCGTAAAGCACTCGCTTCCCCTTATTTTCCCCTTTTCCGCATCCGAGGCTGTGATTGATGGCTATGGTGTTTATCCAGAACCTCAGCGAAGAACAGAATGATTGTCCGTGACCAATTCTGTTAGTTGTCCGGCGGGGTTCGGAGGCACAGTTTTGTCCTATATTACTTCAGTGTCGTTTCAGGATGTGCTGTATTAATGAAAGTCAAGGGCCCGTTTATACACGCATCGATGGGGAAATGGAGGCTGTACTTTTAAATGCAGATGATGTTGAGGCTCCGCTATAGTGGTTAACCTTCCTTTCTATTATATCTCACCCTGAACCCTCAGAGGAGGAGCTGTGACTCATAGTCTTTTTGTTGGATTTTGTGGGCGTCAAAACAAAATATGAGTTTGTGAATCGCAGATGTGACTTTGAGATTCTTGAAATGCAAATGAGGAATTGAACAGCCTTAGCCACCGGTGCCCTCCACTCTGCGAGCGTTATTGCTGTAAAAAACTCATTTCTTAGACTTTCCAGGAAATGTCTTGGGTGGGTAATGCCTCATTGGTTGTTTAAACAAGCTTTCTGCTTGACTTCTTATTTAATTTGATATACAGTGCTCAACGTATATGAGTGCATCCCTCGCAAATCTCTCATTTAGATCTAGATCTCACTTAGATTTCTGTAGGAAGCTTTACAATATTATATTTGTGCATATACATTAGATCAATTGGTACCGGGCCGCACAAGAAATCATTAATTATTTCCGTTTTATTTATTATCTGAGTCTGAACAATCTTTTATTTTGAAAGATGAGCGTATTCTCTCGCTTGCATCTCAGTCACTTGAGCGCCCAAATTTAACCCACAAGCAGCAAAATGAGTAAGAAACAGACGTCTTTGGAAAGTTTCTGTGCGAAGGGGAAAAGGCCCAGTGAAGGACCCGCAAACTACCAAGCAATGGATCCGCAACCCATTTGTCAACAAATCAGGTGAATCCAGCATGTCTGTGCAAGATCAACTGCTGGAGATCGAAAATGACGGCGACCTTTAGTTCCATTTGCATATCGCATCTTTTCTAGAGTTTGCGCAAGTTTATTTCTAATGGAGGTGACGCGCTCGTGCCTTCCAGACGCAACCAGTTGAATGAATGCCTCGAGCAAGTCACGTGACAAGAGCTGACCGATCAGCTTCAGCTTGTATGGAATATACACATTTCGGCAGACTAATTATCTCAGACAAACACAGAACACCCAAACACTGCAGTGCTTTGTAGTTTTCTTCATAAATAAAACTTGTATCAGAGTTACAGCAATGTTTTGTCAGCTTGTCATCCTCTGAGAAAACGATCGATGGTCGCCTAGCAACCTACGAACCAACGCCCCTCTCCCCCCATCCAACAAAAATTGGATGTAACTTATTACCCCAATTTTTTTTGAGTTTTGCCAACTTATTCGGGATTACAGTGTAGCTTTTTGTCAAAAACAAGGTAAACATGGATCCCTGTGAGGTTGTTTTCCAAGTGCGGGTTTAACAAACAATATCTAATGTACCTATAAAAAAACAATGAACATTAAATAATACAAATATAAGTAAACAAATGCAGGGATCCATGCTTATGTTGTTTGTCACAAAACTGCATAAAGCTACAATTTTTATTTGATGTTTGTTCATTATCAGATACCAAAGTAGGTAGAATGCCGTAAGTGTGCATGACATCTACATTTCTGGTCATTTTAACAATACAGTGATAATAATATTAATAATCTTGATAAATGTGGTCACTATAATTGTGATATGAAGTTTTCATAACATTACATCTCTAGCACTGTATAAGCTGTTCCTCATGAGTCAAGTTACCCTGATCTCTTTTGAGTAAAAATGTTAAACTGGTTATCTGCTAAAAATGAAAAACACTCCTGCTTATTACTTTGCATATGCTGCATGTTATAATAAATTAGAGGAGGAGCCAACATATCAAGATTCATTGAGATGTGCTACCGCCAACCTGATTTGACCAAGTAGGACATGTTCCTGGATTAACATCTATGTTGATCCTGGAACAACATTCCAATCAGAATTAAGAGATATGTTTAGAGTTTATGTTAAGTTTAGGCTTATGGTTAGGTTTATGCACTTCTACATGATTGTTATTCAACTAATATTCTCCTCTGATTTTGTGAATAATTTACAGTTATGGTTGGGTTAAGGGTAGGGAATAGGTATGGATTACATTTTCCAACAAAAATGATGTTCCAGGACCAACATAGATGTTAGATGAAATGAGTTGTGTGATGGTTGTGTTAAGTGAGCTGAATCTCTGATGCAAGTCATGTGAAACGGCCTTAAAGGGATAGCTCATCTAATTTATTCTCACTCATGTCATTTAAACCCAAGTCAGTCACTTTCTGTTGGAGAGACCAAAGGAATATGAAGAGTGTGTTTGAGAAAACCAACCTCAGTTTTTTTGCAAGTGATGTCTTTAGTACTCGATGTAAAAACATGCTTTCTCAAAACTACTAAAGCTCTCATTTGTGCAGTTTCCATAATTATTTGCAGCGTTTACTCTTTAATGCACAACATAAAAACATTGTATCTAAAAATGACTTCTTTTTTTTTTGTGAATAAACCCTTCATATATTTTTAAGAGATGTTTTAGGGCTTGATTTGTCCAAACACTGTAAAAAATCTGTTTTTAAGTTGAACCAATATAACTTTAAGTCATCTTGCATCAGTTAAGCTGACTTAATCATCAAGTTAAAATAAGTTTAACTTAAAACGTGATTAACTTACTAAAATATGTTAAAATAACAGACAAACATACACTCACCGGCTGATTTATTAGGTACACCTTACTAGTACTGGGTTGGAAACCCCTTTTGCCTTAATCCCTCATGGCATAGATTCAACAAGGTACTGGAAATATTCCTCAGAGATTTTGCTCCATAATGACATGACAGCATCACGCAGTTGCTGCAGATTTGTCGGCTGCACATCCATGATGCCAATCTCCCGTTCCACCACATCCCAAAGGTGCTCTATTGTATTGAGATCTGGTGACTGTGGAGGCCATTTGAGTACAGTGAACTCATTGTAATGTTCAAGAAACCAGTCTGAGATGATTCGCGCTTTATGACATGGCGTGTTATCCTGCTGGAAGTAGCCATCAGAAGATGGGTACACTGTGGGATGGACATGGTCAGCAACAATACTCAGGTAGGCTGTGGCCTTGACACGATGCTCAATTGGTACTAATGGGCCCAAAGTGCCAAGAAAATATCCCCCACAACATTACACCACCACCAGCCTGAACCGTTGATACAAGGCAGGATGGATCTATGTTTTCTTGTTGTTGACGCCAAATTCTGACCCTACCCATCCGAATGTGGCAGCAGAAATCGAGACTCGCTGCTGTAGCCCATCTGCCTCAAGGTTGGACGTGTTGTGCGTTCAGAGATGCTCTTCTGCAGACCTCGGTTGTAACGAGTGCTTATTTGAGTTACTGTTGCCTTTCTATCAGCTGGAACCAGTCTGGCCATTCTCCTCTGGCATCAACAAGGCATTTGCGCCCACAGAACTGCCGCTCACTGGATATTTTCTCTTTTTCGGACCATTCTCTGTAAACCCTAGAGATGGTTGTGCGTGAAAATCCCAGTAGATCAGCAGTTTCTGAAATACTCAGACCAGCCCGTCTCTGCACCAACAACCATGCCACGTTCAAAGTCACTTAAATCCCCTTTCTTCCCCATTCTGATGCTCTGTTTGAACTGCAGCAGATCGTCTTGATCATGTCTACATGCCTAAATGCATTGAGTTGCTGCCATGTGATTGGCTGATTAAAAATTTGCGTTAACGAGCAGTTGGACAGGTGTACCTAATAAAGTGGCCGGTGAGTGTATGTTGTCATGACTTTTTTTTTTTATCATGTAATGTTTTTACAGTGTACAATGGTATCCAGCATTGTTTGAACTTTCTCAGAGAAACAACTCATAATGGCTCATTTTTATTCTTCAAAAACATCTCAGGGTCACTAAAACGCTAAAGTGTTGTTCATTCTTTACAATTGATTTTATTATCATAGGTATTTTGATTAAAGTCTCTCCAAGGTCTTCCCAAGTTTCTCCAGACCTCTGAACACGCATGCAATCCCTCCTTTTAAACCTCAAGCTACAATCTCTCTCTTTTTCATTGTTCTTCCCTTTTATTTTTGTACGTTATGATGGATTTATCCACTGGAGAAACAATTTACTTTCCCGCTGCAATTTTGCCATGACGACAGTGATAGATAACAGAGATGTCAGTTTATTAACGCTTCCTGAGTAGTTTATTCCGCTCTCTTTGAGGACCAAGGTATGTTTTTTTTTTTTTTTTTTTTTTTTTTTTTTTTTCCTCCCATCCTGAGAGTTGGAGCATACATTTCTTTAAAGCCGCTCTGACCGCCTGCTGAGAAGAGATAAAAGGAGCGCGGTGGAAAAGGAGAGTTCGCCTCTAATGGAAGGGGCAGTCGCAGACCGGTGCGAATGAGAAATAAAGGATAAAAAAAACAGAGATGGAGATGAAAACGAAGCCTCGGACAGCGAGTTCCTAAGCTTCATGATCCACCCAGCATGGACTCCACCTAGAGATTGTTTTTGATAGAAGATCAGTTCTTTGACGTGCGCCAAAAATAAGAAAAAGAAATACAGCTGGACTTTGTAATGGGACCTGGGAGTCTCTTCGGTCCCTGTCCACCCAATTCTGGTTCTTTCCTATTAGAAACTGAGACGCCACAATTTCTTTTGGGTCTTTTCCAAGGAAGCATCCATGCACGAATACCTATTTTAAACTAAACTTAAACAATTGGCGGAGACATTAATGCTTAGGCATATTTTACAGTGAATGCTATGTTTTGTAATATGCTGTCTTGAGTTAAAAGCAGTTCAACTGAAAGTTTAATGCTCTGTCTAGCCTTTTTTTTTTTTTTTACGCAAGAACCATTCCTCTGTGAACTTTTGGCCCATTTTACTACGTGGTTGAATTGATGCTATAGTAGTTGCAGATCAGTATTTCTTTCTTTATTAATTTTGGATTAATCAGAAAATCACGTTGCCTCAGGATTTGTTTTTAAATTAATTTCCTATTAGTTTATTCACTCTAAGCTCATTCGAGATGTTTGGGTTATAACTTTTAAACCCTTTTAATGCTTGTAGACTATTAAAGAAGATTTTTGTTCTCCACGGTTTTTTTGAAACCATAAATATGCAATAATTGTCACATTGGTATACCATTACAATCCTACATGTAGGTGACTTTTTATTTTTCAGTAGATCAATAAACTTGACTTTTAGCTTAAACCATTGTCTTTGGTGATTTTAATTAATGCAATCAATTGTCTTTACTTAGGGTGTACTCACACTCACTCTAAGAGTGATTAATAAATCCATATATGAAACAGTCACTTAAAAGTGACATTGGGTCTTCAGTTTCGCGCTCAGGTGCACTTTACACACAAGCGTACTGTGCCAAAGCCCAACCGAACCGTGCTCCGGCACACCTCTTCCAACGAGGCCAGGGCCGGCCAACTGAACCGCACCTGGGCCTGATTCGTAGCACTCACACTTGTCAAACAAGCCGGGAACATGCCTGGGCATGGTTCGGATAGCCTAGTGTGAGTACACCCTAAGGTGCAATTCTTGCCATAAAAAAAACATCAACTATGACTTTTGCCTCAATAAACTCATAAGTTGACCAATTAAGGTAGTAGTTAGCATGTAGAATAACATCATGCAGAATGTGCTTTATAAGTACTAATAAACAGCCAATATCTTAATAATAGACCGGTATTAGGCCATTAGATAATAGTGAGAATTGGTACCTAAACTGAAGTGTTACCAGTTTTGTTTCTTCTGCATATTTCTGTTTAATATTTCCTTTTATTTATCTATTTATTTGGCCTCAAAGTGCCAGTAGCGGTTGACTTGCATTGTATGAATCACAAAGTACCACAGTTTCAGCTAAAAATCCTTATTATTGTTCTAATGAAGAAAGTCTACAGTTTGTAGCTAACTTTCAGGCCACTCACCTCCAGCTCTTGTTGTAGTTTCTGCAAAGTGCATTACCTCACTAAACTAATGCATTATTTTGCCAATTCGTTCGTTAACTGTGCTCAGTCGAGGTGAAATTTGCAGTTGTGAAAGTGCCGAGGAAAGCATGTTGTGTCTGCGTGTGTAATTTACTGTTTTCCTTGTTCTGCTTGGAATCAGTTATTTATTTCCTAATGCCTCAGCTGTTTTAATTAAGGATGTGTGCTCGCTGCGCTGTTGGAAATTAATTTACATTTGCCTGAAAATAAGAAGTAATCAAAGATTGTTCGGGTCAAAACCGGAGAGACTGCAGCACAATTAGGAGAAAAGAAAAAAACCTGCAGCGCGGCTCCGTATCGAACAGATATTCACCATTGACCCAGTTTGTGTTCCTCGGGGACTCTCTGCGCTTCTAGATCCCGTTTAACCTTCTCCAGCTAATGATGGCGGTCAGGTAGGAAGCGCAGACACAGGACGGCCAGAGAAAGTGTGTGTATTATTAACTTTGTTTTATTAGTCGACTCCCTACGGGTTGGAGCGCTTTGAGGTGTGAGTGTTAATTGGTTGTTGTTTTAAAAGCCTTTGTTCTAAAGAATAACACTGTGCAAAATTGGAGCCTTTTTCTTTTTGTCTTTGAAGAATGTTGGAGATTCACGGAAGCATCTCTGTTTTAATGCCGATCGCCTGTAGGTCTGATCTCTGGCGATTCTTTCACTAAATATGAGGTAAACAAGGCCTAAAACATGCAAGTAAAACTCGCAGAGTTGGTGTTTTTTTGTGTCTTGGCATGGTTTCTGTTGGCTTCTTATCTCAGACTGCCATTCACAGGCTTGTTGTTTTGCCTTGCAGTGTTTTTTTTCTTTCTCTCTTACAGGTGGATATTGGCCACGGTTGACAGGTTTGAAGCGGCTTCAAGTGTGATGTATAATGATTGATGAGTATATTTCAGCCATGATGATCAAGTATCATGCATGAAGCCATTTCAGAATTGTCAGAACTAATTAGTAGGGAGGTAACAGTACATGTATTCATCCCGAATACAGTCAGTCCAGATGTGCAATCACTGTTAGACAGAAAAGACTACAGCAGTGCAACAACTGTATGAGGAGAAAAAAAAAGCACGTTCGGTGTGATCGGCCCCTAAGTCAGACTGTGAGTGAGTGACTTCTCTACACACACAACAGTTGTTGTCCACTGCACCTGCTGTTATGATGGACACAGTGCTGCATTTTCATTACAAGAGATTTTAGTTTTGAAGCTTACTGAATCTGAAATGTCATACTCATTGTTGTTTTTTTTGTTGTTTTAGGAGAGGGCTGAGCTTAATTTTAATTATAAAGTTTTATTTTTCATTATTGTGTTCATTTTGTACTTTTGCATCACATGAAGCTCTTCAGTTCTGTAGCTGATTGTGACAAAACCCTTTGTGACTGCCTGTTCAATATAAACAGAAAAGGCAAGTACTGGAGATTTGTTGCTTATTCCTGTTGTGCCGTTCCTGAGGTATGTACTGAACCGAGTCTACCGTTACTGTGCGTTCACGCCGAAGGTGGCGAGAGCGTCAAAGTTTGCTCTGGCCGCCCTGGTGACGACACTGTCTGCCTTCACAGCTCCGGCAGCAAAAGCTTTAAAATTCGCTTCCGTGATCTCATATTTAAAGGGGCCGTTGCAGCATATCAGCAAATCACTTCCATTCCCTCATAAAAAAACGTGCTTCCTAGCGTGAAAATGTTGCGCGCCTTTTATCAAATTCATTTAACTATGGAAGATCAAGTTGTTGCGTGTGCTGTGGCTTTGCTCCACTTATCCAGCATGTCCATATGTCTGAAATATTGTGAAGCAGCAATACTGTTTTGTACTGTCGTTAAAGTTAGTATGAGATTCCCGCTTGAAAAAAAACAAACAAACATATATAATATTAATGCACATCAGTAACTCGCCTGTAACTTTATTTAAGTCCCTGTAAATCATTGTAAATAACTGGAAATCCGGCAACCGCAATAATCAAGCCCTTGGGAACCAAAGTTCACAGGACTGTGTTCTCTGGAATCTTCTCAAGCGGTGGACTTCTACGTTCCGATTGCTTGCCGCCGAACCGCATCATAGCCCATTACCATAAAGTTGACTTGATTTCAACTCTCCTCAACGCCGACTCCGGCGAAGACGCGCTGCTCCTCACCACTCATCGCTGCTGGCTCCCATTGAAAATGAATGACTTCCGGCAACTTTGGCGCACTCGCCGCCTTACTACTGAGTATCTACTGAGATGCTAATGGTCTAATCTGATTCAATGATCTATGCTAAGATAAAAGTGCCTAACCCGGAGATATGCTGAATGGAATTAAAAAAAATTTTAAAACTCAACTGTTTACCTCCAGGAGAGCTGTAAAATGAGCCTGTTTGTTAAAAAGAGTGGAGTGTTTCTTTAAGTAGTCAGATCTCTGCTTCTCTAATCCAGGGAGACGCACAGACTGTTGGTCAAGTTAAATCTCTGCGTGTCCAGCAGGTTGACTGTGGTCTGTTTGTATTGTGCGTTTGGCCTTTTGTCTCACTCTCTGCTGTGGAGATGTTGGGTGTAAACCCATCCTCCACCACCGCCCCCTTTCCTCTTCGAAACACAGGCCCCTAAATCAATGAGAAAAGACCAGCTTTAAAAGAGCTGCGCATGTGGGGGTTTCTGTGTGTACACAGAGCATCCAGAGGAGCCGAGAAACATCACTCGCTGCCTCTGGAGACTGAAAAGAGCCTGAAAAATATCTTAGAAGTGTGTATATACAAGACTTGTGTGCTACATTCTGTTATATGATGGCTTTGTGAGAGGCCTATAGTGGAATTTAGATCATATTTCAGAAATCTTGGCCTTCACTGCAGTAAAGTATGGTACATGTTTTTGCCTTGGGATGAAAATATGGCTTTTGACTAAAGCCATATTTTTGTGGCAGTTTTGTGTTGTGCTGGACAAAAAAAAAGTCTATTTACTTGAAATTAATGGGGAAAAGTACATGTTGTGATATTTATGCTTCAAAGAAAGAAAAAGTGGGTTATGGGGGAAAAAAAACGAGTAAATTTCATTTTTTTGTTGATATATATTCATTTTATATCTATTAGAAAACTTTTTTTATAAGTGAGGAAATTAATAAAGGCGGCGCAGTGGGTAGTGCTGTCACCTCACAGCAAGAAGGTCGCTGGTTCGAGCCTCGGCTGGGTCAGTTGGCATGTCTGTGTGGAGTTTGCATGTTCTCCCCGTGTTTGCGTGGGTTTCCTCCGAGTGCTCCGGTTTCCCCCACAGTTCAAACACATGCGCTATAGGGGAATTGAGTAAGCTAAATTGTCTGTAGTGTATGTGTGTGAATGCAAGAGTGTATGGGTGTTTCCCAGTGCTGGGTTGCAGCTGGAAGGGCATCCGCTGCATAAAACATATGCTGGATAGGTTGGCGGTTCGTTCTGCTTTGGCGACCCCAGATTAATAAAGGGACTAAGCCGAAAAGAAAATTAATAAATGAATAAATAAGAGAATTATTGATTTATATATACATAAATTAATTTAAAAAAAAATTTATTGACGTAAAATGCCTAAATTAGATTACAATAATTATTACATATTTATTTATAATTTGTTTATTTAATTTATTTATAAAGCTCACATCTAAAATGGAATTTAAAATTGTTTTTAATGGTTTTAATTTCTTTCTTTTAATTCAGTTATTTCATTTTGATTATTGAAGAATTAAAACATTATTGGTTTTATATTAGTGCATTTTTTAAATGAATAATTGTTTTTAATGTTTATTGTTAACACTCACTTGAGTACAATCATACAATGTTTCAAGTTACATTTGGATCTCAATATGTGATCTTAAATGACATGCAATTTACATACATTAACAAAATTTGAGTAGTATGCAGAGTTAGTACACAATGGCAACAAATTATAAAAGGAAAAATAACAGACATATCAAAAGAAAATAATAAAAATTAAGACTTTTATGTCCATGGTGAGAACGTGGCCTAATATAATTCCTTCTAGAATAATGTCAAATGACCACCTTCATTATACACATAGGTGAATTTTATTACTTTTAATACATGTGAGGAGCCTAAATTAGTGTGTTAGTTTTTTAAATATTTCTTTTTGTCAAGATGGCTTTTTTTAAATAATTGTTTATTTTTATTAATATTGTTGTAGTCTTTTATTGTATTTATTTATTCATTTTAATCCGAATTGCCCAGAGTTCAACCCTAAACTTTTATTACCCACGTCTGTCTGTCATGTTTGTTGCTCTTGTTCTGTGGGAATGCACACAGTTTTCTTTTTCAGACTAGTATCCACTTATAGCGCATGTGTGTTGGTGCAGCTGATGATGACGGACCACACACACACACACACACACACACACACACACACTCACACTAATACCATCAGAGCAGGTGTTCAGTAAACATCCCACTTTAAAAGCGTTCAGATCCTCAGCAGGAGTCTTCAGGCCTCCCACACACACACGCACACACACACACACATACACTCACTCATGATTTCAGGACGCTCAGATTGCTCCTTTATAGCTCAGGAGACTCAAGCAAATGCTGCTTCTGCTTGATTGCGAGCTGAGATCCATATTGACTGCATCCGTATAGCGCGTTGATTGCCGCAGAAAATGGACTCATCTGTCATCTTTTTCACTTTATTCTTAATTCAGATGAAAACTTTGCTTACTTGAGATGGAAATGGTTGCGACAGTGATGGGTTGTTTTAAAAGCACAGCCACTAAAGTGAACTGCTTTACAACTCTGCCTACGTAAAAAAAAAAAAATTATGTTCAATCTAACAACTTTGTCTGGTTGCTTTCTACATGCAACAATACTGCACAACACGATAACGCATTGCTTTCCCAAAGGAATTCTTGTGGTAATGCATAACCAGAAGTTCAGCCACCTAGAAAAGCAGTCCCTCTGCTAAATGGACACTTTGCAGCTCAAATAATAAATGGGATTTTGCTGAATTATTAATGCAATTCATGAGCTTCATTTCTGCTTTAAACCCTCTGGAACACTGGCCCGCTTTACTTCCATTATAACTGTGCTTATGTATAATAATAGTAATATTAAAAAAATATTTAAGCATCATGTGATTCTTTTCATATATTGACTATGTAGTAGTTAAATATATTTGCACATGATTAAAGATATTTGTAACAAACAAGTTCTATATAAATATATACATGTACACTACCTGACAAAAGTCTTTGGATCCCAGTTAATAACTTGACTTCTGGTTGATCATTTGGAAAAGTGACAGAAGGTGGATTTTTCTGATGAATCATCTGTTGAACTGCATCCCAATCATCACAAATACTGCAGAAGACCTACTGGAACCCGCATGGAGCCAAGATTCTCACAGAAATCAGTCAAGTTTGGTGAAGGAAAAATCATAGTTTGGGTTTACATTCGGTTTGGGGGCGTGCGAGAGATCTGCAGAGTGGATGGCAACATCAACAGCCTGAGGTATCAAGACATTTGTGCTGCCCATTACATTACAAACCACAGGAGAGGGCAAATTCTTCAGCAGGATAGCGCTCCTTCTCATACTTCAGCCTCCACATCAAAGTTCTTGAAAGCAAAGAAGGTCAAGGTGCTCCAGGATTGGCCAGCCCAGTCACCAGACATGAACATTATTGAGCATGTCTGGGGTAAGATGAAGGAGGAGGCATTGAAGATGAATCCAAAGAATCTTGATGAATTCTGGGAGTCCTGCAAGAACGCTTTCTTTGCCATTCCAGATGACTTTATTAATAAGTTATTTGAGTCATTGCAGAGATGTATGGATGCAGTCCTCATCCATACATCTTCATGACTATGACTGACTTTATATTCTATACTGGACATTATTTCTGTTCAGTGACAAGATTTTGTCTTAGCAAAGTCAGACCTTACTGTCCAAACAGTGAAACTGTGCTTTTCTTATCTGCACATTTATTATAATAGTAATATTTAAATATATGAATATTTTCATCAGTTATGTAGTATTGAAATATATGTATGAAAAAAGTGTTTGCTCATGATTAAAGACATTATTTCTAACATACAAATCTAATATAGTAAAAGCGTTAAAATGTAAAAAGTGTAAACAGTGAAAGAGCTTTTTTCCAGCATGTTTCTTCTCTTCATGCTGTGTATTCTAGTTCTAGATGAAGTTGACTGGAGTTGAACAGTTTGCTGTGAACGTTTACTTAACAAACAGTGAAATGAGATCCATCCGATCCGCCCTTCCCACATTCTCCTGCTCATTCTTCTCTCTTCACCTCGAAACCATTCGATTGCTCCTTTCTTTAGTTCATCAAATCACAGGATCAACTCTAGTTTGCTGGATCTGAGAACGTGTCTCTCTTTCTCTCTCTGCTTCTCTTTATCCTCCTGTTTTCTCTAGCAGTGTGCATTCGCTGGGAAAATAGAGCTGGCTTCAGAGCGCCATGAAGAAGCACTTGAGTGAACAGCAGCTCTGAGAGAGAAAGATGAAGCCAGACTCGTATCTCAGACGTGTGTGTGTGTGTGTGTGTGTGTGTGTGTGTGTGTGTGTGTGTGTGTGTGTGTGTGTGTGTGTGTGTGTGTCGTTCTGTTTCGCTTGAGATGGACTGACCCTTATTTCAGAGCGCTGTGTCCGTGGCCATGAGCTGAATTCTGATGAGCCGCTTGATGTCGGCGCTCTGGAACGTTCTGTCAGATTCCAGAGTAAATGGATAAAATATTTATCCATTATAAAACGGATGGTTCCGCTTGTAAAGTCTGATAGGAGCAGCCACTTTGAAGCTATTTTGGCAACTGCAAACAGCTTAGAGTTGAGCTAAAGGACTGTTTAATAGAGGATTAATGATGACAATAATAATAGCAATAATAAAAATATAAATTATAAAATAAATACTAATTTAAAAAAAATGTATTAATATGATGAATAATATTATTATTAATAATAATATTACTTGGTAATAATAATTATAGTACTGGCAATATATAATAATAATAATAATAAATTACAAAAGTAAAGACTAAGAAATAAGAAATTCTTATTTATAATAATAGTACATAATAATAATAGCAGTAATAAAAATGTATATTATAATTAATTATAAAAAATAAATAATGACCAAAATTATGTATTTTTGTCATTTATTTTTTATAATTAATTATAATAAAAAAAATTATTATATTAATAATTGTATTTTATTATTAATATTACTTAGAAATAATAATAATAATAATAGCAATTGCAATAAATAATAATAATAAATTACAAAAATAAAGATGATTCTTATTTATATTGATAATAATACTTAATAATAATAATAAAATATAAATTATAATTAATTATAAAATAAATAATGATTAATAATATTATTAATAATAATAATGTTTCTTAGTAATAATAATAATAGCAATTGCAATAAATAATAATAAATCACAAAAATAAAGGTTATTGTTATTTATAATAATAATAAAACTTAATAGTAATAATAGCAATAATAAAAATATAAATAACTAATAAATTATTCAAAATAATGATAAAAAATTAATAATATTACTTAGTAGTAGTAGTAGCAATGATGATAATAATAATAATAATACATAAAAATTATTAATAATATTATTATTTTATTTTCGTTGTTGTTGTTGTAACTGTTATTTAATATGATTATTTTGTTTATAAATTTCAGAAACATTTTCCTCCAGGTGTTTTGACATCGTTGTGATTTAAAGTGTATTTATGTTGTTCAGAAGGTTTTGTTTCTCCTTAAAGCAGATTACAGTCAACATCATTCAATTATATTGTTTATTTAAATTTGAGGAATTAAGCATCTTTGTCATTTTTATGTGTGCAGAAATGTTTGTTCCTTTTCCTCTTACTTGAAATTGGACATTGAATAAATAATTTATTTATTTATTTAGTATGTTATTTTGAGTTAGAAACCCTTTTGAATCGTTTTTTTTGTACCATGGCTAATGGATGTTGGTAAGCATAACACATTAAAAAAATCTAACTCTATAGCTTTTCCCACTGTTATTCATTGCACATTTCCAAATCATACATCAAATGATCCGTTGCGATGTGCTGTGTAAACGATGCATGCAAAAAAAGCATGAAAACCCATGAGCGCTTAGCCTAGCGTTTCCATAATCATATTTACAATTCGCCATGCTATTGTAGGAAACTGCTAGTTGTGCTTTGACACATGATAGCATTTGTCCAGATATGATTCACCCCAAACATCGATCAAGACAGGTTGAATGTGTACGTCTCCATTTCCAGCACACGGCAGAAACACTCGCCGGGTGTTTCTGGGTCTAATGTTTGCTTTGATATGCGCTAAGCTATCTGGGGCCCTTCGGCTGCGCTGTTGCCCCTGGTTTATTTATTTGAGGATGAATTATACACGCAGTCCTCAGCGGGAAAAAAACTCCACTTCTCTGAATCTAGGTTGAGGAACAGTCTTGCATATTTGTCCTGAAGTCTTCGTTTATATGTTTATATGTTAAATATAGTTGCGTCAGTAGGTAATTGCCGTTTTGTTTCATACTTTCAGATCACTTAGATGTTTCCAAAAAACTCTAAACTTCATCTCCAGAATCAATAGAAGTTGCTCTTTGTTGTTGTCTGATCTGAGACCAGTTGTGATGCTTTATTTAAGATGGATTCCAGTGGTGCACTTGAAGTCTCAGCTCTTAATGAAGACCCCTGCCGCGTGCTGCTGTTATTCTGTCGCTGGCTAGATTTTTATTGCCTTTCTGTGAGCAACTTTCTTCATAGACGCCGCCACGCTCCGTCTTGGGCTACTCTTTGAGCTTCGGGTCACCATGGCGACGCCAGAAGAGTTCACTCAGAGCGCCCATTAACTCTCCATTCAATGCTAATTAATAACCCAGCCTCAGACAGGCCAGGAGAAATGGGCCTGCATGTCCAAGAAAACACACGCTCCTCTCGGGTCCTTGACTACCTGTCACGCAGTAAATGATTGTCCTTTCAGCTCCTGGCCCGCCTTCCCTGCTAATATAGCTACATCTAATTTATTATACGTGATTGAATTGGCTGGCACTCTCTCTCTGTCAAGTCGTTATGGGGTTTTAAGAAGTCATTTGTTCTGCTACTGTATGCTCTGGTACACAATAGCTGTCAAAGTTTGAGTCGATGGGATTTGATTGCTGTGAATCTGTTTAAATTGTTCATATATGGTGGGAATTGACATTTAGAGAACAGGGGAATGATTTTAAGGGCATTTCACTTTACTTAAGTGGTCTTAAAGGTGCTCAGTTTTTGACGACTTTTCTAAATCATGAAATTACTATAATATGTTTGCAGATATTGAGGAAATTGCTAAGTGAATGTATGTTTATCTGGAAAACAATGCTAAAGTCATTTATTCTGCTTTGAAAATGTGTGTTCCTTTTTAAGGGATTTATAGAGGAGGATGTGAACATCGTGTCTCACTATATGCAGATGACCTATTATTTGTTTTGGACCCTCTTAACTGTATATATGGCATATTTTAAATTTGAATTGCAATACCTAGTTCAATTCTTCCAAAATATTGCAACTTTACAATGTGACCAAATCATTCATGAGAAGACAGGAGGATAATGTGAAGAATCTCAATTGACTCAACACTGGAGCTGGAATGTATATTTTCCAGAATATAAGTAGCATCTGTGACTTTGTTCCATAACAACTAAATAAAAAAATAAGACTTATACACCACTGTGAGTCATTTAGGATAGGAAATCCACAATTGTCACATCACATGATCTGCAATGTCAAGTTGGTATGACCAGGAGCAACAGTTGAAAACATACCTCATTAATTGTAATTATGCATGTGTATATATTTCATTTGTATCTTTGTTCTGCTGTATTTATCAATGCTTGTAATTGGTTTATTACAATTTATGCAGATGCACACCCCTACCAAAATCAACCCAATCTATGAAAGTGATGAATTATTCTCAAATAGAGCAGTTCATCACAGTAAATAAAATAACACAATGTCATTTTTTTCCAATCTCATGCAGCCCCAATATTGAAGTAGCGATTATGCTATATTTTTGTCTATCAGAATCCAGTCATTCATGATTCATATGTGAATCCCAGTAAAGGTTGAGGGTCACCTTGTCTAAACCAGCAGTGAATTTTCTACCATAACTGCATGTGTAATAAAGTTACTGCAGGCTATGAGATAACCATGCGTAGGACAATATTGGTTTTGTAACCTTATCTCTGACAAGCCGTAGGATTTGTGACAGTCAGTCCATCCTGGAAGTGTGTGTGTGCGAGCAAGTGTGTTGCAGCTCTTAAACATGTCCTGGCAGAGTTTGTTTGCTGGCGGGCATATCAAGTGTCTCTCTGGTATACCAGCACCCGGACTGTGTGAGCGTGCACGTTTTCTCTAAATGAGACCGTGCCCTCGCCATCACCTCATGTGACCAAAGCAATTCCGGTTACACATCCTAGACCGTTTGTTTATATTTGTATTTTCTCACATCCCCACCAACACACATAGATTTTTTTTATTATTATTATAATTTCCCTGGTGAGGATCAGATCTCGTGTTATGGCAGCCTCTGCATTAAATTAATTTGGTTATTAATGGAATCCCTCTGAGCGGCACGATGCCGGTGTCTCGCTGTCATGGCGACGACCCACCTTGAAATCTATTTGCATTGTAATGGCATGATAATCCAGCATTCCCTCCCCATTCATCCACATCTTTCAAATGCCTCCACGCGGAGATGTCAGCTAATCCTGGCTCATAAAGATTCAACCTGAGTTTCAACACTTCAAAAGAGGTGTTAGCTGAGTTTCAGTCTAAACGCATTCAATTGTAATCTGATACATTTGTAAGGTTTTTTTACATTTTTTTTTATTTATTTAACAGATTGAGAAATGACTGATGATGTCAGCCAGAAACTACATTTTAGTAACACTTTATGGATATGTTGGCTGTTTATTAGTACTTCGAAATATCTGCATGATCTTATTCTACATCCCTAAACCCAACTACTAGCTTACTAACTATTAATAAGCAGCAAATTAGGAGTTCATTGAGCTTAAGG
This sequence comes from Danio jaintianensis, assembly GCA_903798115.1. Lineage (NCBI taxonomy): Eukaryota > Metazoa > Chordata > Actinopteri > Cypriniformes > Danionidae > Danio > Danio jaintianensis. Next base: position 35,438,763 of record CAIGQV010017386.1, read on the forward strand.
TCACAAGTGTGATCGTTTTCATACATAAACATAGTCCAGATCTGAGTTTTTGATCATGCAGTTTTAATAATCTATTCACAGTAGGTCAGCAAAGACCATTGATTGTTTCCTCCTGGTATTATACATCACTTGTGACCAGTTGTATTTGAATTTCATCATCAAGACCCTTATTTCATCACGCTCATGAGTACTATTGAATGAACAAACCCGTACTATGTGATTTTGTGAGCAAGTGAATGAAAAGGATGTGCATGTGCATTGATTGTAATCCAGGTGTATTTGGTGCAACACATGAAGTATGAATGCCTTGTTTTGGTGCACTTTTTCCCATAACCATGAGTTCAGTCAGTAGGTGGAGAACAGGACATTTGTGGGTGTTTTAATGCATTTTACCACATGAGAGTGTAGTCCAAAAGCGATCCAGACAAATATATTTTTGACTACCTCAAGAAGTTGTCAACAATGAACAAACCCTAAAACATTTTTGAATATTTTTGAAATGGTTGTGCCCAACAGAGCCTGGTTTCTCTCAAGTTTTTTTTTTTTCTTTTTTTTTTTTTCCCTTCACTTCGTCAATTGGTGAAGTTGTTTTTTTTTTTTTTCTCGCCACTGTCGCCATTGGCTTGCTCGGATCGGGACTTGTGGAGCTGCGCATTGATCGATTTGCTCTTCAGTGTTTGAACTTTCAGCAATGAAATTTAAACCACACTGAACTAAACTGAACTTCAACTCTGAAAACTGGACTGACACAGTTTCAGTTTACTAGAACTTCTATGTTAAGCTGCTTTGACACAATCTACATTGTAAAAGCGCTATATAAATAAACATGAATTGAATTGAATACTTTACACCTGTATTTAGCATGTGTGCTTGTGATAAAAGCGCATCTTAATGCGTGTAAATCAGGGGTGCCCAAAAGTTTTCGTATGAAGGGCCAAAAACCAAAGTTATTGAGATGGACCGAAGATGAATATACCAAACTATTTTAAAGTTGCAATGGGTAATTTCCTAATTCATTTCTAATATTTATAAATAAACGTAAAATATTTCTTTAAATCGTATTAACTAATGCAGTATAATATTTTTAATTATAATGTATTGCATTAAAAACATAATCACATTTATAACAGTGTAGTTCAATGCTAAATACACTAGTCAAGCAGAATCTGCCTTTGCCTTCATTCGTTCACCAAAGTCTCTGCATTGTCCTCTGTCTGTCGGGTGACAGTATGTTCATTTTAAACTAAATCTGATTCATATAAACCATTTAAACGCAAACATTTAATTTCAGTTAGTTTTGTTGTAGCTTAACAATAAAACGAAAAATAAAAGGTTACATAACATTTAGAAATGACAATCTCTTAACCGTCATTAAAACCCATCATCAAATCAAAGGTTACCATGGGCCAACTTTGGCTCGCGGGCCCTAGTTTGGGCATCTCTGCTTTAAATGAACAGTGTGATGTGTTAAAGGGATTGTTCACCCAAAAATCTCATTTAATCAAGTGGTTGTAAGCTTCCAAGAATTTCTATCTTCTGTAGAACAAAAAAATAGATATTGTGAAGAATGTTGGAAATATCAGCCATTGACATCCATAGTAGGAACAAAAAATATATATAATGGAAAAAATGGCTGTTTTTTTCAGCATTAGATTACATTTTTGGTTGAACTGTCCCTTTAAGATTTTGTCTTTATGCAGCAGATGTGTCTTGTATGAGGGGAAAAACGAATGTAGCCTAACCCAACACCTTGCCCTTAATAATTCCCAGATCTGATGGACCCAAGTTGAGTGTTGTTAAAAAGTCCTCCAGACTGTTCTGATCAGCCACGAGCGTCACGTTTGAGCAGTAAACATGCTACTCCTGACTCTCCCTGAGAATAAAGAATGAAGAAGCTGTGATTTGGTCATTTAAATCTTCGCTAGGTTCCTTCTCTGTTGACTCAACATGCTGCAATTTCTTTCTGAACCACAATCTGAAAGATTTATAGATCTTTCTCATTTTCTTTGCCTTGTGCCATGCCTGGCTTTCTTATTTCTCTCTCACTGTGCTCTCTCTTCAGGCTTAATACATCCACTCATTTCAGATTTTCACCTTCAAAAAACCTGCTAAAAGATGCAATGGTAAACTTGACACGTATCTGTTGAGTGCCTCAGACATGTGCCGATGTTCAACAATTCAATATATTGTGATAATAAACATGCACAATATTGATAAAGAGGGAATAATAAATAACTATTTAATCTTTTAGTGTCTTAAGTATATTCAGATTGCTCTATTTGCAGTGTTGTTCATAACGGCTCCAAACGCTTGAAGACTTAATAGGCGATTTATTTTCAAACATTAAAATTTCACATAGTAATCTATTCCAGGGGTTCCCAAACTTTTCAGCCCACGACCCCCAAAATAACAATGCCAGTGACTCGCGACCCCCCAATACCCTCTGAGGTGGTTATAAATATACAAATCTTGCACAAAACGGCGCACACACACCAATAGGCCAAGTCTATTCTTAATTTAATTTTGGAGAATGACACTCGGAGATCATCCTCAATGTTCAGTTGTGACCTGTATTTATTTTTATTGTACATGAGTGCCGTAAATGTGTCACAAAGTTGAACCTGGAGCCGTAAAATCAATCTGCTGCATCTGACGCTATTGCTGTGTCTTTAATATAAGGTAATCACCCCAGGGTTCGCAATCCAAAGAAAAAAAAATGTGCATGGTGTTTTTTTTTTTTTTATGTAACTATTAACTACTATTTTTATCTTCTGTAGGTTTTGAGTAAAATATGGTAGTTCTAATAGTTTAATAAAATGAATTAGATTTTTGGAAATCCCCAAGCGACCCATGACCCCCACGACCCCCACTTTGGGAACCACTGATCTAGTCCACAACATTGACTTTTTTTTTTTTTACTCTGCACAGTAAGGCTCAATTTTTTTTAACATCACCTAATTGAACTAAAGTCAATGTAATGACGACCTGAAATGTAATTCTTTTTTTTATTCTTAATAACGTATTAAAATCAAGTCTTAATAATTTTATTAAATGGATTTAATAACTGATCGAATGCAGTTGTATTTTTTGTATACATCTAACTATAATATGCCTTTCTCACTGTCAATTTGTAATGCAATAACTGACATTCTACTTCTGAGACTTTATTGTAGTGTTATTTTTGTAAAGTTATTTTGTTTTTCTTCTTCCCAAATGATGTTGAACAGATTCAGGAATTTTTCACAGTATTTCCTATAATATTTTTTCTTCTGGAGAAAGTCTTATTTGTTTTATTTCAGCTAGAATAAAAGCAGTTTTCAATTATTTTAAAAGCATTTTAAGGTCAATATTATTAGCCCCTTAAGCAATATTTGTTTGGGATTGTCTACAGAACAAACCACTGTTATACAATGACTTGTCTAATTAGCCTAACTTTACCCTAATTAACCTAGTTAAGCCTTTAAATGTCACTTTAAGCGGAATACTAGTATCTTGAAGAATATCTAGTCAAATATTATGTGCTGTCATCATGGCAAAGAGAAAAGAAATCCGTTATTAGAAATGAGTTATTAAAACTATTGTGTTTAAAAATGTGTTGAAAAAAATCTTTCCGTCAAACAGAAATTGGGGAATAATATACAGGCGGGCTAATAATTCTGACTTCAACTGTACTAAGTATGTTTTGGTTTATTATACCTGTTAAAGTCATTTTTTTCGCAGTGTCTATCAATATCATGATAATACCATATATTGTGATAAAAATGTAAGCTGTTAATCACAAGAAGAAAATCTGATACTCAAAATCTGCATTAGAGACCAACTGAAGCTTGTTTTAGATCAATGTTAAGCATAAACCAAGCATCCTCCCTTCGACTCAGACCCCGAGGGGCTCCATAAATATCATCACATCCAGCAGAGTTGCTGACACAGAGTCCAGGCTGACCATCAATTATTTAACACACAGTTCATGCATTTCTGTTTGGCCTCATCCCAGGTCAGTACAGATGCCACAGTCTGCCCCCGTGACCATGTTCTGCGGGTTCGGGAGACGTCATGTGATTGGCTGATTCACCTGTACATGAACCCCCAGAGCTGTTCAATAATGAAGGCCTTCACTCTGATGGAGATCTGCTCGCTAAGTGCTCTGCTACATCTCTGCTTTTGCATGAGATCAGTCTGACGGCGGCACCAGATTTGGCTTAAATCTGTCCAGCTATCAGTCTGTCTGATGTTGCATTTATCCTTCTTTTGTGTTATTCTGCTCTCTGTCTATCTCTCTCTCTCTGTCTCTCTGTCTGTCTGTCTATCAGTGTGTTTTTCTATCTGCTGTATCTGTATTGTCTAAGATTTTTTGTCAATGTTATTCTTTCCATCTATTTTACTTGTCTAGAATTCTTTGTCCATCAATCTTTCTATCATCCATCCTTTCGTATATTAATCCATTTATTTGTTAGAATTGTTTGAATTAGATTATTTTTTTCTGTAAGTCATACAATTGATCGATTTGATCTATAAATCTAACCATCTATTCTCTCTATCTTTTTTTTTTGTCCATCCAGCTATCTTTGTCTATCCATCTGTCCGTCATTCTGTCCATCCATCCTTCCATCCACCTGTCTATCATTCTGTCCACCTGTCTATCATTCTGTCTATCCTTCCATCCACCTGTCTGTCATTGTCCGTCCATCCTTCCGTCCACCTGTTGTTTTATCCATCTGTCCATTTGTCCATCCGTCTATCATTCTTTCCACCCGTCTATCTGGCTAAAGGATACTACTCCTTTATTGTTTCATCCATCCATTCTGTCCAACCACCCTTCCATCCACTTGTCCGTCATTGTCCATCCATCCATCCATCCACCTGTCTATTATTCTGTGCATCCATCCATCCTTCCATCCACCTGTCTATCATTCTGTCCATCCATCTGTCCATCCTTCCATCAACTTGTCCGTCATTCTGTACATTCATCCTTCCATCCACCTGTTCGTCATTCTGTCCATCCTTTCATCCACCTGTCCATCCTTCCATCCACCTGTCCATCATTCTTTCCATCCATGTATCCTTCCGTCCACCTGTCTGTCATTCTATCCATCCACCCATCTGTCATTAATAATAATAATAATAATTCCTTACATTTATATAGCGCTTTTCTAGAAACTCAAAGCGCTTTACACAATGGGGGGGGATCTCCTCATCCACCACCATCATTCTATCCCTTTATCATTGTATCTGGCTACAGGATACTTTTCCTTTATTTCCCTGTATCGTTCTACCTGTCAATCCATTGTGTATATGCTACAGGACACTACTCATTTATTGTTTAATCCATCCGTCCATTCATCCAATATTCTGTCCATCCGTCGATCATTATCTGTCCAACCACTGTTCTATCTGTCTATCATTCAGTCCTCCCATCATGTCATTCTATCTTTCTGTTTGACTATATACAATTTTTGTTTTTCACTCTGTCAGTCTATTTGCCCATCTGTCATTATATTGTCGTTCTATCAGTATCCGTTTATATATTGTTCTATGCTTTTTTTATCATTCCATCATTTAATTGAACCATCTCTTGTTCTATCTATCTGTCGGTCTCCATGGCATTTCAGAGTCACTTCACAGACGGTCACGGCAGAAGTTGGGCTAAATTTAGCCTCAGAAGCTCAGGTGTTTAATAGAGTTCATTTATAATCATTGTTTACTCATTCTCATTATCAGTTGCTCCTTTGCCCTCTCGTTCTCTCCTTACCTCTTTCTTCTGTCTTTTTCTCAAAAAGCGCTAGAGGTGATGGAATTGTGTTTTAGAAACCTGTTATTATTTTTGCAGTTGACCCTTTGTTAAACTCCCCCCCCCCCATGGTTACTGTTGCTAACTTGCCTAAGATGTACAGAACGCTTTCCAAGACAAGCTTTTGCCCTTTCACTAATGAAATCGGTGCGGGATTTGTGTTCTTGGACAATTTCGATAAAATTGCTCTTTAAACCATCCGACCACGCAGATACTGCACAGACTGACATTAGTAAGGAGAATCTCTGAGGAAATGGCAGGACGGCAACTAAAGGCATCATTGTTTTTAAGATGCGGCTTACCAAAGGTCGTTTCAGAGACAGAGCAAGTTATTGCATTGGAATGAAAGATTATGAAGACAAACATTTTATTTTCCTTATGAAATAGCAAGCACTAATAATTTTTTCACAAGCAGACCAGAAACTTGTATTAACGCAAGATTTTGATTTCATGCCCTATTTTTGCCCTCTCAACAGCATCTTTTATGTCTTGGAGGATGCCCTTTAGAGCATGATTTAACAGTGACATTTTCAGCATATCTCTCCATGGATGTCAGCCGTGCATTTGACTCGCCCCCGCAGTAGCTCTTTCCAAACAAAAAAAACAGGTTGCACAAATCTCCAAATATTCAGTCATGCCGGAGCAGCTCAATGTCACAGCACACGCACAAAAACATGGTAATCTTGAAGTCAATCTCATGACTATAAATCAGATTTTTGATTGGGCACGGATTTCTCATTAATCGGGAAGCATCCATTACGGTCACAGATGAATGGAGGAAATGCCCTGATAACCCCATTTCTCTCTAGAGAGGACGTCGTGGATCATTTTCTAGCATTGGCCCTATTAGATTAAATCTGCCCCCGGACCAGGTGGGGGGGTCGCACCCTCGGCGAATGAATCGGTGGAATAAAAACCTTGTGATGGTTAATCTGAACTCATCATACTTGTTCGTGAACCAAATCCTCTCTAGGTCTAGGTAAGAATGATGGTAGGTCAGAGCCGATGGCTTACTTCAGCTAAGAGATTCACCTGATTTGAAGAGCTCAGTCCATATGGCTCATATCAGGGAGAGATTATACTGCACACTGGGACACATGCTTGGGTTTTTATCTAGGATAAAGAGGCCATAAGCGAGAGTTAGGACACTGTGAAGAGAAACACCTGAAAGGCATCAGATTAGGATGTTTTTGTGTTTTTTGGGGTGAGAAATAGCATTTTGTGAATGCAAGTGCGACGTTTGAAAGCAAACAAAACGTATTGTATAAACTTGTGTGGACTCGAGAGCATAATATTTCTTGCCATTTTTGTGTTGGAGTTTTCAAACATTTCGCTAGGAACATTGTCTTAAATCTGAGGTTGAATTGTGATGTGAATAACTACATTTTAATCAAGCCTAACATCAGTTGAAAATAGTGGGACTGTACCAAACCGTAGTGATCTTTCCTACCTAGTTGACACATTTGGCCATCATAAGTGAGTTACCAAACATATACAGGTATGGTAATTCTGAAAATCCATATTGAATTTCTGCATCAAATGCAAATATATTAGGCATTGACACTTTAATTAATTTAACATCTTTAATTGGTGGACAAAGTATGCATTTATGTACAATGTGGCAAGATATTTTACTGACAAATGATTTTAAAAGTTTTCCCAGTAGTTGGTTAGTTGGTTGGTTGGCTGGAAGGGCATCCGCTGCATAAAACATATGCTGGAATAGTTGGCGGTTCATTCCGCTGTGGCGACCCCTGATAAATAAGGGACTAAGCCGAAGGAAAATGAATGAGTGAATGAATGATTTTAAAAGTCAATTCTTTTGTGCAATTTTTAAGTAGTCTGTGTATTTTTGATCTGCTTAAGTATGGAGTTGATGAATTAAAACAAGCAATTTTGAGTGCATCAAATCTGCTAATTGAAGTTTCAGTCATTGAAAACACACATTGACTGTGTTTGGACTTGTCAGATCAGTTATTAATTAGGTTGTTTCTTTCAGAAAGCCCTAGACCTTTGCTACCTATGTAGACCACGCTTTTGAACAGAACAATTAAAGGCCTTGACGTGAGCTCCGTTGCCTCCGGCTATATAATCACGCTGGCAAGATGAATGTCAAACCTGTTCCTAGATCAGAGCTGTGACTTTTAGAAGTTTTATTCCTGCTGCGCTTCAGGCCACGTTCCTGTGTTTTTAGTGCTGATCTGGAGTCAGGCCCTTACGCCCTCTCTCACTTGGGTTGATTTATCATCTCAGCACCTCTGTAGGCAGTGATGTATGACTTTCCTTCTGTTCTTAATCTCACCCTATAGAGCACTAAACATCGTCCTCAACACGCCACATTTCCTACACAGAAAAACTGAGGGGTGGATGTAACAGTCGTTGGAGGGTTTGATGGATTTGTGTGTACATGCAGGGAATTCTGATAGTTGGAATGTTAGCTTTATGCTAATGGTATACTGCACATTACTGTACTGTACACTTTTTACACTCAAAACTATGCAGAGATGAATGTTTCAATGAGTCACAAAGGACCTCAGCACATTTGCATTTTAGTTCAAGAGCTATTCATCTCTTCCACTACTAAAATAAGGTTAAAATTTGTTAGATTACTTTGAGTTGCCATTGCCATGGCAATTTTGACGCTGTTAAAGCTCGTGCACACCGGGACGCTTTTCGCTTGCACTTATCGTCAGGGTTTTTGCTAGCAGTGAGCCAAGCAAATGTCCCTGACATTAGATGGCACTTAATGAAAATACAAGATGATGTTGCGCTTTACGCTTTTGACACCCTTGTTGCAAAGAAGTCATCATCCTCACTCTCACGCTATTTTCCTTATGCATGCAAAAAAAAAAAAAAAACATTTTGGTCAACCAGTTTGTCTTTTGTGGCACATCGCACCAAAAATATAAGCCTAAGGTGTTTTTCTAAAAATGACATTATTATGCCTGCCATATTTGCATGTTGGTGCTCAGATTAGTGCTCTTTGTTTAGTCATGACGCATTAACGTTGGCAGTTAAACACAAGGGAATATTGCCAAGGTGTGCACGGGCCTTGACATTTTAATAAATATTTCCAAACTGTTTTCCCAGACTGTATCTGTTATTTTTGAAACCTGCTGTGTGAAACCAACAAAATCATTCCACTGCATTGCAATTCCATGCAGAAGTGTATACTGGTAATACTGAAGTGTTACCTATACTTGAAATTGGTCGTCTGCTTTTGACCCATCCACACACAAGTGAAAAGTGAGAGCACACACACAGTGAGCATACACCCGGAGCAGTGGGCAGCTATTGCTTTCAGCGCCCCGGGAGCAATTAGGGGTTAGGTGCCTTGCTCAAGGGCACCTCAGCTGGCTATCAAAAGTAGAGAAAGAGTGTGGTTCATTCACTCCCCCATCTTCAGTCCATGCGGGGGACTGGGAATCGAACCTGCAATTTTTTTGAGTCCAACTACCTAACCATTAGGCCAGTGATTAGCCCCACCCTACACATTTTGTACGTCTCTTATTGGACACACAAGGATCAGTTTATGCATCTCTCTGTTGATGAACTGATCCTTGTGTGTCCAATCGGTAGGGCTGTGACGGTCACCGAGACAACCGCGTCACCGCGGTGGTCATTTGCCACCGCGGTTGTGCATGCCACCGGCGGTAGTACGTGACGTCACGCACTGAAATTTCCGTTATGTTGCAAAGTATTGCATTTCTGTTAGAATATAACGTTAGGCGCGATTCAGCAAGTTCAAGTTCAGCCATGAATCTCGTTGGAAAACCAAATGTTACATCGCCAATCTGGGAACTTTTGGATTCGTGCTGAACGAGAAAGGTGAACCAATAAATAAAAGAAGCTATTTGTAGGGTTTGTTTAAAAAAAAAAAAAGTGTTAAATGGGCAAACACGTCGAATCTCCACAGCCATCTCCGGTCATGTCACCCAGCCACGTATAATCAACTCCTGTCTTCTGAACGCAAACGCGCAGCTAGTCAGCCAGGTATCGCAGAGGCCTTTCCAAAAATGCCAGATAAAAAAGAAAAAGTGATAAATGGAAGACATTGACGATTTTGGTCCCTCTTGTTCCTTTCATTTAGGCTATTTATTCACTTATTTATTACTTTGCATTACTGCCTAAGTTATACTGACTTAGTCCAGTAATATACTTTTTATAGTAGTAATAATAATAATAATATGAAGTTTCGCTATTACTGATTTTATCAGTGAAGGTTATGCAACGATACCGTTTATTAACGCAGACGAAGCATGGCTTCAGCGCCAGACAAGTGGTTTAAATTATATTTTATTCTCCTTATTTATTTCCGTTTTATTTCAAACAACGTGAATGTTTAAAGTTTTAGGTAAAGAAGTCAAACTATGCCCACACATGCAAGCTAACCCACTTTCACTTCCCACTACCGGTAAATAAATCATAACCGAGTCATCACGCTTCATTACCCAACCAATATCAGTGTTAGACAAAAGTTAAATGTTACAATTCAATGTCATTTAAAAAAATTGTAGCTAAATGTGTTACTTAGTTACATTTTCGGGCATTAGTGTAGCAAAACAGAGAGCCTGTCTACCCTAGATGATCATTCAGCCTACCTGCAGCGCATGTGAGAGGTTGATCCGCGGCAAATCCACTTACTCAATGCACTATATACCTATTTCATTTATAACACTGTAAACCTGACTTCGCAGGCCGATCATCTTTAAACTCAAAAGGCATTTATTAAGTGTCCTAACTTGAGAATGCTGCTGCATAATGGGATGTTTCTTTTCACAACTGTAAAACTGCGCTTTAGCCATGTCAAAATGAAAGCAAACATTAAAAAGGGTTTTGCGTTTTGTCAATTTTATAGCTTAGTTTTAATAATATTAATAATAATAAATTATAATATTAATTATATTGTAGACTACTGTAGGACTGTGCAGTGTCCAACTAAACATTTTTAGTAGGGTACTCTAATATTAATCCCCTACTAAAAAACTAATGTGAAAATGACTGGCAGCTGCGTCTCTGCTAAAATTAATTTAACGGCAAATTTCTTTAGCGTTTTTTCCCCTTTAGAGCTCAAAAGAGTTGTATTTAAAGAATTAGTCAACCAAACATGAAATGAATTAGGCTGCTCGCCTTCATGTCGTCCTAGTGCAGTTTTCTCCCGTGTGAGTTTAGAGTGCGCCTCGATCCGCCGCTGCGTGCGCGTTTTAAAGGCTTATATACAGGCACACCCTGACCTAACGTGGGGACCAGATCTCTGGACTATTGCTTTAATTTCACAATTTTCATAATTTAATTGCTTTTTCATATTATAAAATATCTAAATTTGTGTTCTGAAGCTTGGAATGACAGAAGTGTTAGTAATTAATGACGGAAAGGATTTTTACTTTTGAGTGAACTTGTCACAGATTATTTTACAGCATAATTGACCCAACCCCCCACCACCACCGCAACACCGGCGGTTGTTGGTGACTTCCCACCGCGGTAGTAAAAAATTGTCACCGTCACAGCGCTACCAATCGTTACTGAAATTTTAAAAGCATCCATTTCCGGCTAAACAGAAATGACTGTGATTGGCCGTGAAAGTCATCAGTTCACCGCTGTTCACCGAGTGCAAACACAAATGCAGGGACACTGGAGGGTTTCAAAGTCGCCAAGATCAGTTGATCCATAAGCGGATCTGTATCTGTGTTTGCACTTGGTGAGCAGTGGTGAAGAATGGTGAACTGATTCACGACCAATCACAGTCATTTCTGTTGAGCATGTGAACACAATGGCCAATCAGCGGTGTACAGCGCTCAACAGTCCTCAAATGTAAGTGGGAAATTGACATTTTTACAATCTCAGCACTGATTGGTACCGAAATTCCAGTTTCGTGACAGCACTAGGTATGTTAAGTAAGAAAGACAAACAAAATGTGCAGCCTTGGGGGGTCCCGAGGACTGGAATTGGGAACCAGTGCATTAGGTCAACTGCCCCTGATTGGCAATGGTAGCATGTCATTCCAAGTATTCCATCCAGAAAATTCCCAACTGTGCAATCAGTTTAGCAGGAGTACGTCAGGCACCATCCATCCAGAACATTCTCCAGGTGTTTGGTTCAGAGGAGCTGACAGACTCGGAGATGTCACAGACGGCCTAGTAAATATTCTGCTGGCGTTCTGTTCAGCTGTGAAACACCTTATAGCAATGTGCTCTCATGTTACACACACACACACGCACACAGTTTCAGCTGCTCGGGTCGATCTGTACTGCAGGTTCACTTGCTTCACGACGCCCCTCGACCTTCTGATGCCCCTGCTGGGATCTGAGCACACAATACTGGTGTACCAGTCAACACACTCCTCATAGTAGCGTAAAACATCAAATGCGGTGTGAAGAACCAAAGATGAATACATTACAGAGACATTGCAGTACAAAACCACAGCATGCATGGAATAGCGTATCCCACAATGCACTGCACACAAAATTGCTTATCGTTATAATCTTAATCCGTTTAATAGCCACTTTAGCCATGCGTGTTATTGGATGATGTTAACCATTTTAGCTAACCCTCATTTAGCGCTGGCTCCTTTCTGGTGTGATCAGTTTTTAATGGATCAAATCAACTTTAGGCAAATGGGATTTTTAGAAAAGTCAATACAAGCAGAGACTTATTTTAAGTCAGTCGGTTTTGAGTTTGGATTTGTTTATATATCATACTTAAATGCTTACTGATTTTTTAGTTTTCCAGCTATTAAAATGTTTTTTTTTTTTTCTAATTTATGGAGTGATTAAACTCTTAGGCTGTTTCTCAATATGCATTCTTCAGCAATCTTGCGCAACCGTCAAAGTTCAGCTCCAAAACTCAAGACCGCAAGAACGGAGGATGCGTGAAAGTTCCCAGATGTGTTCTTGATATCAAAGATGCATCGATGCAGACTTCAGCTCAAAACTCGCTTGGGAAGTCCCAGAAATCATTGCGGCTGAATAAAGGAGGTGGGACGCGCAACATTTTATATAGATTTATTATTAAAGTTAAGAGATATAACTTTTCTCAGGAGTTTCCCCTAAATGAGACACTGAAAGTAAACATTAATATGAAAATCTTACTAAATGCATAAACACATTAAGGTTGTTTATTTGCTGAAATTTGTATGTTATATATATTGAAAAGGGGGAAAACAATAAATCGTTGTATGAATGCTGTGATGTTTAAATAATTTCCCGTTAAAAATACATGAATCAGGAAGAACGCAGCATCTCATTTCTCACAGGACGCGTTATGTGTTCTCGCGGTCTTCCGAGTTCGTTCTTCCGAGGTAACCTGGCAAGACCACTCTCCACGAGAACGCAAGTCCGTTCTCTGCGTTCTTGGAATTGAGAAACAGCCTTAATATTCCAACAAAATTAAAAACAGCTTTATCCAGTGCTCAGAATTCTGTTGTGAAAAAGTATGCAAATTAGTGCATGTTTATTTAGATGGTCTCACTTGCATATTTAGACATAACATGTTATGTTGTAATGCAATTTGCTCTTATTTTACCGTTCACCTGTGTTGTCTTGCCTTTAAATAATAAGCTGTAAACTATACATCCATCACAGTTTGATGTTCAGAAGTGCACGTTTCTGTAGTTGTTTTTTTGTCTTAAGTGACCTTTATAGTTCTGGTCTTTGCTCTCGTGTCTTTGACCATACGCATCTGTGTACGAGAGATAAAGACTAAATGATGCGCTTTTAAAAGAGACCGGTGTAAAAACTCTAAAAACATCAAAACCAGAGGGGAAAAACTGTCAGTCTACCGTGGGGAGAGATTGGTCCGATATCAGGCCTGTAATTACGCAGGGATGTGACTTGCCTTTCAAAGCGACAAAGGAGATTTGGTGGGAGGAGAAATGCAATGAAAAACTCTCTTTCTTCCTCTTCTTGTCTGGTTTGAATTATTTAGCCATTGCACAATGTCTTCAAAGTGAAATCATGTTAAACTCCATGTTGAATGAGGTGCTCTTGAATTTTGAGCGTGAGCAATTCCAGCATTATGGAATATATAAAATCTCAAAATATAAATTTACAAAGTATGTTAACATTATATTGAAATATCTGTTTATGTTTTCCAAAACTACTAACCACAGAGTTATAGGATCAGAAAAATATCAATCTGTAAACATTTTTAAAAAATCAACATGTGTTATGTGTGTGTCCAAAAAGTTAGCAAGTTTGCAGTAGACAACATACTTTGTAGAAATTCTGTCAATTAAACTGCACAACCCGAAAGAAACAATGCTAATCAAAAGTATAAAAAGTCGGCTCTCTATAGCAGTGGTCCACAACCACCGGGACGTGGACCGGTACCGGTTCGTGGATCAGTTGGTACCGGGCCGCACAAGAAATCATTAATTGTTTCAGTTTTATTTATTATCTGAGTCTGAATGATCTTTTATTTTGAAAAATCTTTTATTTTGAAAGATGAGCGTATTCTCTCGCTTGCATCTGTCACTTGAGCACCCAAATTTAATCCACAAGCAGCAAAATGAGTAAGAAACAGACGTCTTTGGAAAGTTTCTGTGCGAAGGGGAAAAGGCCCAGTGAAGGACCCGCAAACTACCAAGGAATGGATCCGCAACCCATTTGTCAACAAATCAGGTGAATCCAGCATGTCTGTGCAAGAAGATCAACTGATGGAGATCACAAATGACGGTGACCTTTTAGGGGCCGTTCGCATATCGCGTCTTTTCTAAAGTTCGCGCAAGTTCGTTATTTCCAATGGAGGTGCGCTCCTTCCAGACACACCCAATTGAATGAATGCGATTCATGTGACAAGAGCTGACCGATCAGCTTCAGCTTGTATGGAATATACACATTTCGGCAGACTAATTCTCTCAGACAAACACAGAACACCCAAACACTGCAGTTCTTTGTAATTTTCTCCATAAATAAAACTTGTATCAGAGTTACAGCAATGTTTTGTCAGCTTGTCATCCTCTGAGAAAAAGGTTGATGGTCACCTAACAACCTACGAACCATCCCTCCCCCACGGTCCACAGTAAAATTGTGAAGCGTTGACTGGTCCGCGGTGATAAAAAGGTTGGGGACCACTGCTCTATAGAACAAACATGATTGATTTTATTTTATTTGACATTTATGAGGAAAAAGCTCGGTTATGCATGTGACATCTCTCTGTTATGGATCTGACAAATTTGAAATTGGAACTTGTGTGACTTTGGTCAATCAAATATAATTGTTTGAAAACATTGACAGAGACATGTTTGATTATTTTTAGAGCACTGTTAACAAACCTACACAAAAAACCTAGAAAGGGTTTCGCTATTTTGGTAAAAACTTTTCATTTTTTTCATGGCAAGCTTGACATTTGCATGGATTTGCTCTGGTGTGTTTTCCGTCCAGTTGCACTGTTGTCTCATTGGTCTTCAGAGCAGATCGTGGAGGTCATTAGAGCTCCGCAGTGTCCCCCGTTTGGGTTTTGCTGACCTTAGCAGGCCGTTCGGCGCTGGAGGAATTAGAATCAGAGGCCATTGATTTGCAGCAGTACTCTGGTGTATATTCACTTGCTGCAGGGCAGAGATGGATGCTGGTTTGTCCACTTTCTGCTATTATAGACTTTTTTCGTAGAATGCAAAATTACCCATTATGCTATTGGTTGGCAGCTTGTTGTGTTGTAGTACAATGGTTGTAATCTGTTTTACTTGCTTTTAACATCTGTGAGCTAATATTGCTGTTGACTTTTGGATTGATTATTTGAAACATGCAATGTTATTGAACTTGATAACCAATCTCAAGGCAATTCTTAATGCTTTGATTTAGTGGTTGATTCGTATTAAGTTGTACAGTCTCATTATGCTCTATGCCCCAATGAGGGGTGGGTTTAGGGGCATGCCTCCCTTTTAAAAATCAAACATTTAATATGAATGAAATTGTAAGGATATATATGAATTAGCCACTTTTCTGACAATACGTAAAATAGTTATGTTTCCTCATGCATTTTACTGGTATTTTGATTTTGGTTAATGTTCAGTGACTTGGTTGCTTTATGAATGCATCTTTTTTTTTTTTTTTTTTTCTCAGGCAGTAGATTTTATTTATATAAAAGAACATTGGCCATAGAAAAGAGTAGCTTAAACTTTTCTGAAGTTAAGGTTTTAAAATAAAATCAGTTGTTCACTGTAAGTGTTTGCTTTTTGTTTTTGCTATTATGCTGAAACTTTTGAAGAATTAATTAAATTTATCAGCTAATTCACTCACCGGCCACTTTATTAGGTACACCTGTCTAACTGCTGTTAACGCAAATTTCTAATCAGCCAATCACATGGCAGCAAGTCAATGCATTTAGGCATGTAGACATGGTCAAGACGATCTGCTGCAGTTCAAACCGAGCATCAGAATGGAGAAGAAAGGTGGTTTAAGTGACTTTGAACATGGCATGGTTGTTGGTGCCAGACGGGCTGGTCTGAGTATTTCAGAAACTGCTGATCTACTGGGATTTTCATGTAAAACCATCTCTAGGGTTTACAGAGAATGGAGAATGGCCTACCTGAGTATTGTTGCTGACCATCTCCATCCCTTTATGACCACAGTGTACCCATCTTCTGATGGCTACTTCCAGCAGGATAACGTGTGAATCATCTCAGACTGGTTTCTTGAACATGACAATGAGTTCACCGTACTCAAATGGCCTCCACAGTCACCAGATCTCAATCCAATAGAGCACCTTTGGGATGTGGTGGAACGGGAGATTCGCATCATGGATGTGCAGCCGACAAATCTGCAGCAACTGCGTGATGCTTCCAGTACCTTGTTGAATCTATGCCACGAAGGATTAAGGCAGTTCAAAAGGGGGTCCAACCTGGTACAAGTAAGCTGTACCTAATAAAGTGGCCGGTGAGTGTATATCAGCCTCCAAATCTAATGAGTTATCGGCATTTGTCAAAAATTCCATATTGATGCATGCCTAGAAATTGGTTCCCTTATTCAAGCAACTAATTAAGATCCTATTTCTGGTCTAGAACTTGGTGGAAATGTGTGAAATGGAGCCACAAGAAATCTTGGATTAAGTAATGCTTTATACAAGTTTGAGCTCATCTTCAATACTCTTGTTAAACCTGATGTTAACTTACAAATGTGGTTGGACACATAAGTGCACATGGTTATTTAATCGAGGTCGACTCTCCTGCTGGCTTTCATTAGAGTCAGCTAGAAAAGGTCAATAGTGTGCTTATTGTTTTATGAAGCTTTAGTCCAAAGCCTGAGGCTGCGGTAACAACATCGTTTCTGGAGTTTAATGGAGTGTTAGTGTGTGTTTTTGTGTTTTGATAGAAATTGAACTGGTGGATGTTGGTTTTGGACGAGGAGCCGGTGGGAATGTAATGAAGCTTGCAGACTCTTACCACTTTTTCCGAGGTTTTAGCAGATTTAATATTGACGATAAGACGGTTATGGGTTATTTATTGGTGACTTTTCTCTTCTTTTCATGATCAATGGTAGACTGTAAGGTGTGTAAGCTTTCTAATAGAGCTGTGGGTGTCTCTTCATTAATCAATGTCCAAACTGCACGCAGGATCTATCACATATAGACTAATGAAATCACCACCGCCGCCTCTGCTGTTGTTCCTCGACTTGCCTTCTTTTAATTGGCATTTGGCTCATTTTCCTCAACGTTTAATCAGCTCTGACAGGAAGCGAATGTGGAAGCGGTTTCTTCACGAGTCTGCCTGCGTTCGGTGGCGGTGTGTGTACCTGGAGGACTGCCAGTCGGGTTTTTGGACGGCGTCTGAGTGTTGACGCAGACGTTCTGTCAGATACTTTCTCTTCTCTCCCACTGTCTGAAATGGCAGCCTCAGCAATTGCGGTGTGTAGTCCACATATTTTGGATGACAGCTAGCATGCAAGAGTGTGTGATTGGCTAATTAACTAATATAGTTCTGTGCCTGCCAAATCATTGGAAACTGTAATTGAGAATGTCATTTATTTTAGTCTCATTTCAGAAACTACATAAGATGGGATTGTTTAAGCTAGGCTGTTGAGTTGTAGAGCATTGTAATTATAGTGTGTGTGCGTGTATTGGGGTCACCCTCAAACACCCTTATGAACTGTACAATGACAAATAGAACACTGTAGCTCCATTTCCACAGTGCTGGTGACCAATCAGGAACTGTGCTTGGGGGACAGGACTAGAAAAATTGACCCCAGCACCTTGAAAATGCTGCTCTTGCACACACGCACTCTCGCACACACACACACACACACACACACACACACACACACACACACACACACACAAACACACACACACACACACACACACACACACACGCATGCATGCATGTAGGGCCCTATGAAAAAACAGAGAGAATTGCTAAATTTCTTGATGAAATTTTGGCAGAAATTCATTACTGTTGCATAGTAAAATATAATTATCAATAGTAAAAATATTAATTATGTTAAATTGAAAATGCAATAAAAAATCATATTTTCAAGAATAATTACACAATTGTTTTTTATTACAGTGATAAAGCAGAATGTTGAGGAAAAGATTTAGGTAAAACATTGATTCTTTTTCAAAATATTTGTTATTATTTTCAGGGATTTTTTTTTTCTTCTTTCATTTATGAATGAAATTGAAGAAATATAATAATACTGTTGCAGTACACAGTTGCTCCACCCTGGATATTTGGCCCATCTGTCTTAGGATTTTATTGCAAATTTACATTTATATTAGCACTAACTCAATTAGCGGAGACAAATCTCAACTGTGATTGATGAATATGAGTATGTGCCATGTAATGAATTTCTGACCATCAAAATTGTTGTGTTCAAGACAACAAATTTACTTTAAGATGCTTTTTTTATGGTCCAAAAATACTTTTAATGTCTTTTTAATTATTATGTTTGAAAGTGAATCCTTCAAAAATGGTAGAATTGTTATCAAAAGTAAGTCTTAAACTCTTTTAGATTTCATTCTAATTGTATGCGTTATTTATTGTCATTGATATCTTTTTATTGTTTTAAACCCATTTATTATACAAATTATATCAGTTTTTGTCATGAAATGTCTGAAGAAACTAACAATAAACTCAAAACTTTGTCTATTTATGCTCAACAATGTTCTCCAAACTCTCTAACAAACACTGATGTGCAAGTGATGTAGTTACACTCAATTACGTCATCGTTGGGTTTTGCGTCTGGCTGTGTCTCCGAGCGGTCCCCGGGGGCCGACAGCTGAGGGCCCCTCAGGAGGCCGCATGGAGGTCCGCGTCAGTGCTGTCAATTTGTGTTCTCTTGGAAAGAAACAAGCCCGAGGCAACCTGTCGTATGTGCTTTAGAAGGGCCGTTCCCAGCGGGATGCTCCGATTGGTTGATCTGAAGCGTCAATCATCATTAGAGAGTTGCCATGACAATGAAATTCCCACCTCCCGTACCTCACAACTGTTTTCTGTGCCCCCGAGCAGAGTGTTTTTGGTGTTTTTGTCTGAAAAAAAGGTTGATCTGGAAAATTAATAGATCTTCAACCTCATTAAAAATGTAGTCGTCTGGCAACATTTATTTGTCTACTTATTTTCATACTTTAATGCTATATAGATGTGTATATATGTAGGGATGCAACGATTAACAGATTTCACTATTAACCGCGCTTTAATTCGTCACGGTTAATTAATCGCAAGGCTTCTCAACACCACGTTTCTGTTGCACAAAACTGCTGCAACTAAACAAAGTTATGCTATCTGTGCGCTAGTTTAAAGTTCCGAGCTTGTACACTGAGGCTAATGTGCATGCACACTGGATTAACTATGGCTGAGGCTATTAACTAAGGGCCGTTCACATATTGCATCTTTTGTGTGCGCAAGTTCGTATTTCCAATGGAGGAGTGCGGCTTGTAGTGGTCTGTAGTGTTGTAGTGTTCTCTAGTATATAGATACTGGAATTCGATACCAATCAATAATGAAATTTTAAAAACATCCATTTCCCGCTAACATTTGAGCGCTGATGATCACGTTCTTAAACAGCGCTGATTTGCCATTGTGTTCACGTGCTCAACAGAAATGACTGTGATTGGCCGTGAAGGTCATCAATTCACCGAACTCACCGCTGTTTACTGAGTGTAACCACAGATACAGGGACACTGGAGCGTTTTAAAGCCACGATTAATCAGTGGATCACTCGTATGTCAACTTATAGACAAACCAGCTGATCTACGTGACTTTGAAACGCTCCAGTGTTTCTGTATCTGTGTTTACACTCAGTAAACAGCAGTGAGTTCGGTGAACTGATGACCTTCACGGCCAATCACAAATCATCATTTCTGTTCTCAAATGTTAGTTGAAAGGATACCGCGAGCGCACCGGGAGTTACGTGACAAGAACTGGCCAATCAGCTTCATATTTTGTATAGAATATACACATTTCTACTTTAAAGAGAGAAAAAAAAAATATATATATATTTTGTAATGTTCAGCAGCCTTTGACTACATTTGTTCTCTTTAAAAGGGAAATACTTTGATAGATTTACATTAGACAAATACAATTTTTTTCAATACTTCATATTTTTATTGATTTATTTATTGTTCTGACTTTTACTTTCACTGCAAAATTATTGCTTGGTTAAATGTCAAACTTTTTATCACTTATTTTTAAGTTCAAAGAGAAATGGACTATTGTTTGTTTTTATTATTATTTTGTGCTGTATTATTTGGTTACTGAGCCGCAATAAATAACACTTTAAAATATAAGGAGTTGAAGAATGCATAATAATCGTGAAACCGTGATTATTCCTCAGACTATAATCGCACAAAAAAATCTATAATCGTTGAATTTATATATATATATATATATATATATATATATATCAAATTTTGAGCTAAAATATGCAAGCATGAGGATTTTTGTGTCGTAGGAAGGTGGGAGATGCTTGTTTTGTTTAATTTTGTGATTTTTATAGCCATTTCTAGAATAGTTAATTACTGTAAATTACTAAATGTCATTCCTCTTTTAAAAATAGGCATCTTTATCACACTACAGTCAAGTACCATTGATTATGAATGTGTTAATTTAATGTTTTTAAATATTTAAATTAGTGTTTGATCAATTTGTGTTTTTTTTAGTTGCAGTATTTTTACTTGACTTTAACCATTCCTAGTATTCAGTCTTATTATTGTTTGTTAAACTAGTACCATGATATCTCAAAGCACCAGAGCTCTTTTTTTAAATGATTGCTGTATTTATCTAATTACTCTAGCTTGCAAACAATTCGCTAGGCCCTCAAATCTGCGGAGAACCAAATGTGAACGTTCTAAACCCACTTTGTAAATAGCCATTAAATGATTTTCTCTCGGCATGAGGGTTTTGGTATTCTCAGCGCTTGCTGGAACAAATCAAGGGATTAGATGCAAAGTTCTTCTCGCAGGAATAAAACCAATATTTGAGCAGACGTAGGTGAGACTTCAAAGGCTTTCTTGTGTGCCCACCCAAGAAGAAAAAGATAGAGCGAGAGAGAGAATGAAAGGGAAACACTCCAGCAGCTTTACCCACTAATACCTGCATGTTGTTTCCCCTCAGGCGAGCCGTGCGCCCTCAGCTCGTTTCAACAGGTTGAATTCCCATACGCAAGGTTAAATACTCTCCTAAATAATCCACCACCTTGCCAATCGCTCCTTAGGAAGTTTGAGATCCAGTCTGTCGAAAGCACACTATCACATAAGGATGTATATGAGCTGACACTGTTTGTTTGTATATATTTTTTTAATAGGTTGCTGCATTCAGAATTAGCACAAGTAGCATTTTGATAAAAAAAAAATAAAAATAAACATGTGTCTTCCCCTTCTGTTGTAAAAAAACTTGTGATTTCTCCCAAAGAGTCTCTCACGCCTCCAAAAGCCACCAAAAATATCACAGTATTTTTTTCCAGGAAAATCACGATTTATGATTTTATCACAATTTTTCAAATGTTTTGTTGTGTAATTAATACATATGGATCATAGTAAATGAATACAGATTAGGGACATCATCAGAGTGAGCAAATATTGACAATGCAAATTTTGGGGTGAAATATCCCTCAATGACAAGCGACAGCATGCTCAGCTAGTCTGCTGGCCCTTTAATGGCCCGTTTTCGCTGAGTGGTACGGTACGGTTCGATACGCTTTTATGTCCGTTTCCACTGTCAAAAGGTACCAAAAAGCGAACCCGTACCATACAACTTTTTTGGGTACCCTTTCCAAAGGGTGCCTAGCACATCAAAAGGCTACCAAAAGGTAGAGCTAGATGCACAGCTGAACGCTATTGGTTTACAAAGAAACTTACTAGCGGATGCAACAAGCCAGGAGAACGAAAACAAAGGAAGCTGCATTTTTAAATACACAGCCGAGACTTTACACCATAATAATATATACATATAATAATGAGCCATGGTCAACCCGAGCTCAAACAAACCTTGTCGTCGTCTTGATGAACAGCCACAAAGCCAAGAAAAAGAGCAGAATCTGCGTGTGTGCTGTTGTTGTTTACGAGGCCGTCTAAAGCGCGAGCGGTTTCACTTTCTCCAGAGAGCTTGCGTGCGTCTATATTTGAAATAACGAACTTGAGCTGATGATAATAACATGCATGAGATTAATGAAGTGCTTCCCACATCCTTTCAGAAATGGACAAACACGAGAGTGAAGCGCGAAAAAATAAAGCAGAAGCCAGAAAAAACAAAGAAGCAAGCGATTCTTTCAGCAACCTAAAACATGAACCAACTGCCATATTTAATTATTATCATCACCTTTTGGACTATTATGAACTCGGAATTACGGACTCACTTTTTAACAAGATGTTAACGTTACATGTGCTGGTGAAGAATACAGATGAGAGGTTTGTACTGACTGTATATGTTTCGTATCGTTTATGAACCCAAATAAGGCCTAAATGTATGTTTTGGGTATTTATTTTTTGTGATTGGTAGCATTTCAGAGACTGTAAGCCTGTATGTGTTCATATGTTGTTGTTGTTTTTTTTGTTTTTTTTTATATAATCACAGACATTACAGTAGGCTATTTTGCATTATCATTGATTTGCAGCTATAATCAAATCCTGTTCATAGAAAGGTTAGTAATTAACATTTATACACAAGTAGGCCTATTTGTGTATAAAGCATCTGTGAACGACCCGCATAGCTTGACATTTCCTCGAGCGAGAATGACGTCGACTGCAACTTTGTCGTACACCACACCCACCAAAAGGGTACCATTGGTACCATTTGGCAGTGGAGACACAAGCCTGATCAAGATGACCCGTATGGAACCATACTGAACTGAACCGTACCACTCAGTGGAAACGAGGCATAAGACCCACACATCCATTTTTATATTAACTGTTTCCTTTCAGTTGAGCCACAGTAACCAAATGTGTTTATATGTTAGTCTTGTATGGTTTTGACAGTTTTTGGCATGATCAGACTTTAAAGGCGTGCGTATATTGCTTTCTTCAGGTGTGTGCTCTCGAAAACAGAAAATGCAGAGCTGTTAATGTTTTACAGTCGTTGACTGTAACTCTACGACTGAATTCATACAATACGGATCTACTACAGATCTGAATTCATACAATAGTTGATATTGAGACAGAGGTGCCAGTAATGCAATGGGTAAAATGAGCACGATACTAAGATATTTTGTAAAAAGCAGATCGTGGAGACCTTTTAATTGTCCACGATCAAAAATCATCATAACGCACACTCTTACGCTTAAGTCTATTCTGCATCTTTGGATGTAAACATAGCTAGAGTGTCCTCAGGAGCCACTTGTGTTCATTTTTTTTTATGTCTGTGATGCAAAGAAATGCCTTTTTTTTTATTTTATTTTTTTTAAATGAATGTTAATTCTGCCTTTGAATCAAGACTTGTATTGTTATCCTCCACGATGCCCTCCGTCTCCCCGAGGACAGCAGAGAGATTAATTGATTCCAGAACTATTATTTGTCATCATTACCCTCCATTTCCTGTTGCCATTGCGCCTTTCTCTCCAGATGAGTGTGGAATTACTGCTTGAGAGGGCTGTTTTGCTGTGCCTTTTTTTTTTGTATTCGGCTGTTTTGTAGGGAGCTAATGGCGTGTAGAATCAATTTCTGCTTGGCCCCGATCCCTCGCTGGAAAGCTGGATGAAAGTTTTGCAAGACCACTCTCGCCACTTTCATTAAGGGCTCGGGATGTGTTTTGGATTTCGTCTCGGCTTGAAAAACAAAGGTTCTTGGGGCCGTGGCGAAGACGGAATCCAGTTTATGGATTTTAGACGGACTGTTTGTCTGCAGACTTGTGGTGGATGCATTCGCTTCAGACCACAGGTTTGAACTAAAGGTGAAAGTGCTTCTCAGATCAACCAGCATGGCTAGATTAGCATGCTGTGGTCCAGAATGATATAAACCGTCGTCTCTCCACTGCCAGAGTTCATGGAGTCTTCTGGAAATAAAGTTGGTTGAACTTCAGGGAGCGTATCGGGGTATCAGATTTCACACTGTTGAGCCTCCGCCACGTTTGCTTGTAACAGTAAGGCTTTATTATTGTAATTTGATTAATGGCAAAGTCTTTGTTGGAGACTTCTTCAATAGCGCTATTGTGTCAATGGACCAGAAGTGACTTCCCCCTCCTGCTGCTTCCCCAAAACCGTCGCTCGTTGGAGGGGAAAATAATTTGACAGGCCCAAGCCTCCCCCCTTCTCCAGCAACTCCGAGGACTCCCATAATGCCCCCCGTGGGCCCTGCTGCTTGTTCTCACTGGTGTGAGTGATGAAAGAGTGAGGAGCAAAGAATCAGACCCTCATTGTCCTTCTGTAATCAATTACCGTACTGCAAATGCTCTCGCTAGACCAGCGCCATAACCTCCCAGATCAGCTGCAGTAAATATGGGCTTGTTAAACCAAACGGTTTGTTTGCAGTCGCAGATTTGTTTGGTTTTATATGCATTTCAGTTGCCCTAAAGGGATAGTTCACCCAAAATGATTAATTCGCCCTCATGTGGGTGTAAATTTTATGAGTTTATTCTGTTAAACACAAACATTTTTTTTTTGAAGAAGGCTGTTTGTTGGCACCCATGCACTTTCATATTTCACTCACAAAAATATTTTTTTGCTGCTTGTTCAAACTACTTATTTAAAATGAGCTGAAACAACACAATTCTTGAGGTTTTTTTTTGTGGGGGACAGCTTAATTTTATGTTCAATCAACTTAACTTAATGATTTGTGTTGCGATGACATAAAGGAATTGTGTGGAACCCAGAATTTTTTACAGCGCAGGAAAAAAATGACTATGGAAGTCAATGCATGCCAGCAGCCAGCATTTTTCTAAATATCTTCTTTTGTGTTCAACGGAAATAAATAAACTCAAATAGGTTTTGAACAAGTGGAGGATGAGTAAATGATGGCTGAATTTTATCTTTTGGGTGAACTGAACCTTTAAGACACTATTATGAAACCTTTATTGGTAGGTTAAGTTCACATTTGCGAGTCACTTTGGTTAAAAGCATCTGCTAAATTAATACCTTTAGATGTATTCGCATTATTCTGCAATGCAAACGTAAGCTCTTTTTTGCGATTGGACCTCCTGTTCATTTGCCAATGGGGGTAATGACTAGACATAGCAAACCAAACAAACTCACAGTTGAGTATTGAATCCCTGTATAGTAGGCAGCTTTTACGGATTGCCCAGAACATTAGTAGCTGTAGCTCTCATCCTCTGTCTGAGGAGTTTAACCTACTACCTTCAGGTCGAAGGTTTCAGATGCTTTTTAGTAGGGCAAAACGTTACAGGAATAGCTTTGTCCCATCATCAATTGCCGCTTAGTTATTTGAATGTTTGTTTCAAATGCCAAACTTTGCTGCAAAAAAAATCTACCTACGGGTAGGCAAGGACGATAACCATTTTTAAGGTATACCGTGGTTTGGAAAAGTCAAGGTTTTAAAACCGCCAAATTTTTCTGCTATACCGTTCATAAGGTATGTGTAAGATTCATTTATTTACGTTTTTCATTAATTCATTTTCTTTTCGGCTTAGTCCCTTTATTAATCTGGGGTCGCCACAGCGGAATGAACCGCCAACTTATCCAGCATATGTTTTACGCAGCGGATGCCCTTCCAGCTTCAACCCATCGCTGGGAAACACCCACACTACGGACAATTTCATTCATTCATTCATTTTCATTTCGGCTTAGTCCCTTTATTAATCTGGGGTCGCCACAGCGGAATGGGACTTTGTGGGGGAAACCGGAGCACCCGGAGGAAACCCACGCGAACACGAGGAGAACATGCAAACTCCACACAGAAACGCCAACTGACCCAGCCGAGGCTCGAACCAGCGACCTTCTTGCTGTGAGGCGAACGTGCTACCCACTGCGCCACCGTGACGCCTACGGACAATTTAGTTTACCCAATTCACCTATAGCGCATGTGTTTGGACTGTGGGGGAAACCGGAGCACCCGGAGGAAACCCACGCCAACACAGGGAGAACATGCAAACTCCACACAGAAATGCCAACTGACCCAGCCGAGGCTCGAACCAGCGACCTTCTTGCTGTGAGGTGATTGTGCTACCCACTGCGCCACCGTGACGCCCTTTATTTACGTTTTTTTTTTTTTGTTTTTTAGGACAACAGTATCTCCAGCAGAAAAGATCTCCAAAGATGTCATTTTAAATTGTACAGAAAAAAGATTTAGTTTTTTACCCAGACATTTAAAAAGAGCATATTTTAGAGCAGTAATCACAATACCGTGAAACAGTGATATTTTTATCCAAGGTTATCATATCGTCAGAATCTTATACCGGCCCATGCCTACCTACGGGTACCAATAAAGTCAACTGAACTCAACTGAAATTGGTTTAAGACAATACATAAAAATGTAATTAATATTAAAAGGAAATACCAGTTTCCAGCATCAAGCAGCATAATGATTAAAAATCAATGGAAATAAATGAGACCAGAAGTCTCAAGCCAATAAGTTTCCAATGGCTGCACCCACTCTTAGGTAAAAGAATAAGGTCAATAGGTAAGATCTTTACATTGTTTTTCTCTAAATGCACTATAGTATAATCCAAATTGTGAACTGCAGTTTAGACCAAAAATGAATAATGATCAATATATATCAACGGTCTCAAACTCAATTCCTGGAGGGCCACAGCTCTGCACATTTTAGCTTCAACCACCTCCAACTCACACCTGCTTAATAGTCTCCAGTAGTCTGGAACACCTTGATTAGTTGTAGTGTTTTTGATTAGGGTTGGAGAAAAACTGCAGAGCTGTGGCCCTCCAGGAATCCAGTTTGAGACCTATGATATATGGAAGCTGGTTTACAGTTTGTCAAATTCATGCTTGGAAGTTTTAGATTATTATAAATTAAATTTTATTTATTTGCTTTTAAATGAATGCAAATTGATTTAAGATAAATGGTATACATATCAGAAAAGGATTGCAATGATAAAGCTTCAGTGCCTGAGGTGGAATTTCTTTTATTAAGACTTTCATATATGCCTATTGTCATAACACTGATATGTTATTGCATGTAGCGTAAATATAATAAAACACAGTGTAGAGTAATATGTAGAAATATCAAATTAGCTGGTTCAGTTGAATCTTGACAGCTTTTGTGGTGTCTGTAACTTGCTTAAAAAACAAATGTTGTCCGTTTCTGATAAAAACAAGCAGCATTTGATTGCCTGAGGTAGGAGAATGTGCTTAATATGTGGCTGATGTTGTGGTTGTTTTCATCAAATAAATAAATGTTCAAATAAATAATAAGAAATGGAACTGAAGCCCATGAATTATCCATGAGGTAATTGAATTAGCTGATTGGGGTGACACTTGAGTTCAATCAATAGATTGTCCCTGATTGTGATTGTATTGGTTCCTCGGTGTAACCTATAGGTGTGGAAATGGATTGTGGGATATGTGCCCTCTGGGATGCTCAATTTCCATGTTTTATGGGGCTGAAATGGACTCCTAAGGGAGGATCCCCACTCCACCCAGATGAGCCCCAGTTTTATTGCCGTAATGCCTGTCATCCACATGGGTCTTTTGGAGATAGATCACATGTTGCGTTTTTCTCGGTGAATCTGTAATCACAGGAGTCACAGCGTGAGGTAAAGTATCCTAACATGCTAATGCCCCAAAGAGAAGGGATTGTGGGGGGAAAAAAACACCATTGACTGTGAAGACGTGATGAGTAGCTATTAATAACCTGTTGAGTGCTAGTGACAGGTTCTGCAATTTATTTCTGGTCTAACTTTGCTTTCAGCATTGTATCCCTGCCTTTCACCCCCAGTGCTTCTGATGCATGGAAGTGTTTGTTCGCTGAGCAAATTCTGATTTATCTGAAGCGTTTGAAAGCGTCAGGTAGAAATAAAAAGAGCCGTTGCCTTTGGAAGATGAAAAGACAAAGGAAAAACACGGATGAAAGCTCAAACTCTCTAATTCTGATTCCAGTTGGCTTGGAGAGAATGCAATATTGAAGGGTGAAGCTGCTGAGGAACGGTTGTGTGTGTGCAGAGCTGCTGGAGTATAAAATATGGTTACTTGTTCTGTGAATGAATGACTCACTCCGCCAGTGCTTTTACTGCTGTCGGTGTAAACGCCCACTTGAAGATTAAGGATTGTAATGTTTTTGTTTATGCAATGTGACGGCTGTGTACTGATAAAATCATTCTTCATTGCATTGTAATAGAATATACGAGCTGTTTAGGGATTATTTCTGGATCTTGTTTACACCTGTTCACTTTATGCAATTCTTTTGATCGGATAGCTATCTGATTGTGAAAAGGACAGGTGTAAATGCTCTCTGAAATACATACAACGCTTTACAAGTACTTGAGTTACATTATAATAAGACTTTTCTAAGTAACGAGTAAAGTAACGCATTATTTTAACAAAATAAGCAATAATATCTGATAGGGTAGGGTCGATAGACGATCACGATCCTGAGCCGGCATCGCGATCCTCTGCCCCGCCCCAATCGCAGCAGCAACCCGCTCGTGAAAAATACACACTTAGGCCCCGTTTACACTAATACGTCTTAGTTTTAAAATTTTAGAACGAAAACGATCCACGTCTACACTGCCGTTTTTATCTTTTTTCTGAAAAACCCTCCTTCCACACTATACCGGTAAAAACACACATCACGTGACCACACACACACACACACACACACACACACACACACACACACACACACACTCTGTCATGCGCTGCAGTGTAGGCTATGCGCACGTCTGACTGAGCTCCAGCAGTCACCCCAGAGAGCAGTGCACGTCGGACAGTTTATCAAGGATGTACCGCTGGATTTCATCTCACTATAGTTGTTAAACATGATATTGAATTAATCTGGTCTCCATCTAACGACTCTTCGGTCTTTAGAATCTATCAGGTAACGTGTCACAGCCTCAGTACACTGCTTTAATCTTTTTTAATTGAATTTTGAATTTTAGCGAAAACCTCAGATACTGTTGGTTGTGCACCTTTTTTACCAACCAAGTTTGTCGACGCCATTATAACGACACAGATCCATCTGCCTATTCATGCCAGAGTTAAGGCAAGGTGTAGGTCATAACGTGCGTTCTTAATTGCAGAGCTCCTCTATAAAAAAAGAAGAAAAAACCCTCCAAGTTCTGAAAGAGGTCAAGCCTCATGCCCGGTAAGAAAAAGTAACTCACATGCAAATTTCATTCCAAAATGAAAAAATAAAAATAAAAACATAAAGAAGCGTGTTATAGGCTGTATGACATTGTTGGATAAAATTGCTAAAGCAAAACGAAATTTGGACTGATATTTGGGATGTGGTTCATTTGGTTTTTTCATTTCACTTTATATTTGTAATCGTTAAGTGATCAAATTAGAATGTTAAATTATCATCAAATGGCAGCTTTGACAGCAGAGACGCATCATGCATATGTGAATGGAGAGGAAAAATAATAGAGAAGATGTTTTCTGTTGTTCACAAAGGCAGAATCTTTTAGTTTTTTGGAGAGTGGATTATACACACATGAATGCAAATTCTTCACAGTTTTGAATCATGTCTTGTGTATATTTGGTTTAATTTAGCATGTAATAACAATAAATGCAAAGCCTGTCTTGTGTATTTGTGCTGATCTTTTACTGGAACGTGTATTAAGTACAAAGCCACCTGTAGCCTTCATAATTAAATCATTTCTTAAATAATTTAAAGTCTTACGTTTCTGTAACAAATAATAATAACTAAATAAAGTGTATCTGATGCTTTCGTTGACATAACCCAGTTAAATTTGCATATAGCAGAGGATTTGAAGATTGGATTTAGCATAAATCACATATCCAATCGGAGAAAGCGCATGAAGTGACCAGGCGTAAAAGTGCTGTTGGTTGGTTGAGATTTCTGATTGAACACACTTGATTTTTAGAGTCCATTTGAAATCAAAATTTACAATGTTATTCTGTTGTTGAACCATTAATCTGTGAAGTTAATCCATTGAAGAAAAAAAAAAAAAAAAGGTTTGTTTTGGTAATCATTCAAAGTCTGAGCGTCTGCATTTGGATTGGCTCTTTCTCTGATGTCAGTTTGATGCTTCAGTCACAATGTTCTTAGTGACTCAATGTCTAACGCACGTTCTTTTACCATTAGTTTGCTACAAGGGAATAATGAGCAAAAAGAAAGCCCCGCCTCTTACTCAATATTCAGTTTACAATCAACATACTTACTTTTATTATTATTATCTGCAACTTCCGGTTCACGCAGACTTTAAATTCTACCAACTATTAATATGCAATTTTATTAAGCAAATGTCTTCTTAAATTCTGCTTCTCCACCGTCTTTTGGTCTGTTAAGCACTGCTCGTGTGCATTCCCACAATGCAAGTTTCTCAATCTGAGGCCTGTCATGCTCCGTTAGATGAAGAAAGAGAATAGTATGTAACACTTTAACCGATTTCCCTTGATTTTGTTATTGCGCCTCCGCCACTTTCCCCTTCTCAGCCACTTCTGCTCCTCTTTCAGTCTTTGTATGTGTCAGTATATCTCTCTTCCCCTCTCATTCACTACTGTGCTATTTCCCTGGAGAGCCCTTGCCCCTTTTTTGAGAGGTCTCGCTGACTGAGGCGCTTTTGAAGTGGGTTTTCCTCAAAGTGCGCAGACTAAGGCTAACAGCTTATACTTATCAACCCAACAGGCTCATTTTCTGGCTGTCTCGGGGCTTCTGGGTCAAGGATGCATCACTGTTGCCCTCCAACAGCAATTCTGGACTCCATCCGATTACTCGCATCCAGCCCGTGACAAACATCCAAAGCCACAAACAGGGGCACGTTTGGCCACGTTACTCCAAATGTTTCCCAGCTGGCTGCTCTACAATTAGCATGCAACTGCGGGTTTCCTATGCATTTGCATGGGGCCTTTTTTAGATTTGTAGAGAAAACACAAGTACACAAGTTTGCATGCCAGGATTTGAGCGCTTTTTAGGTATAAAAGCCAATGTTGTTTAGCTAAAGTTAGTTTGGACCTCGCTGTAAAAATGTCTGTAAATTAAGTTTTCCATATTTTTATTGTTTTGTTTATTTTGTTGTTGTTTTTCACTTATTTCAATTCAGTTAAGTTCATGTTTATTTCTATAGTACTTTTTACCATGTATATTGTGCCAAAGCAGCTTAACATGAGTGAAGAAAAGAGAATAAAAAGCCATAACAATATTTACAATTGTTTGAGCTTTTGAATTGAATTGTGGCACTTTGATCTTTCCTACAACAACTTTGATGTTTGAAAAAGTGACTTTTAATTGCATTTTTAATACAACCGCAAATCAGAAAAAGATGGGACAGTATGGAAAACACAAATAAAAAACCAAAGTATTGGTTTCTAAATTTACTTTGGATTTCATTGCAGACAATACAACAAACATTATTTAATGTGTTCCACATGATTTATTATGGTTTTGTTTTGTTTTATTCAAATTTTGGTTCTTGCAACACATTTCAAAAAAAGTTTGAACAGTAAAGCATTTACCACTTTATGTTTCCATTCCTTTTCACAACACTTAAAAGACGTTTAGGGACTGAAGACACAAATGGCCCGTTTCCACTGAGTACGGTACAGTTCGGTATGCTTTTATGTCCGTTTCCACTGTCAAAAGGTACCAAAAAGCAAACCGTACCGTACCACTAGCACTTTGTTGTGCTAGGTAGCCTAGCACAACAAAAGGGTACCAAAAGGCGAGAGTGAGACGCGCAGCTTAACACTATTGGTTTACAGAGAAACGTTACTAGTGCGTGCACAAGCCAGGAGAATAAAAAGAAAGGAAGCACCATTTTTAAATACACAGCCGAGACTTTACACCGTAATAATATATACATATAATAACGAGCCATGGTCGACCCGAGCTTAAACAAACCTTGTCGTCGTCTTGATGAACAGCCACAAAGCCAAGAAGAATCAGCTGTGTCTCCTGTTGTTGTTTACGAGGTCGTCTAAAAGCATGAGCGATTTTTGCTTTCTCCAGAGAGCTTGTGTGCACTCGCCACGCGTCTATATTTGAAATAACAAACTTCTTGAGCTCATGATAATAACGTGAGTGTGATTATTGAAGTGCTTCTGACATCCGATCATTTCAGAAACGCACAAACGCCAGAGTGAAGCGCAAAAAACAAAGAAGCAGCCGGAAAAAACAAGGGAGCAAATGATTCTTTCAGCAACCTAAAACATGAACAAACTGACATGGGTACCATTGGTACCCTTTAGGCAGTGGAGACACAAGCCTGATAAAGGTGACCCGTACCACTCAGTGATGAAGTGTTTCAGATGTAATTTTGTCCCATTCTTCCTGCAAACAAGTCTAAGGTGGACAACAGTACATGGCCTTCATTGTCACATTTTGCGCTTCTAAATGCACCACACATACTCTATTGGAGACAGGTCGGGACTGCAGGCAGGCCAGTCAAGTACCTGTATCCAAATTCTGCAATGTGATTATAGCAAATGTGATTATCTATATATTATTTCTAATACAATATATCAACTACTAAAATGTTATTAGGGACCGAGCACCGAACGGTGCGTAGGCCCTATTGGAATTGCTCCGTTTATTATTCTTCTTCTTCTTCTTCTTCTTCTTCTTATTCTTCTTCTTCTTCTTCTCCGGAATGAATCGCCTTTTTGAGGGTCTAAACATGCACGAAAACTCACGAAACTTTGCACACGCCCCAGAAGTGGCGAAGATTTACGTTTGTTATAGGTTTCAAAAGTGGGTGTGGCAAAATGACTCGACAGCGCCACCTATGCACATTTGACGGACTGGCCCCCGAGCTACGTTTCACGCACACATACGAAAATTGGCACACACATCAAACATGTGAAATCTCAAACCCAACAGGAAGTCGGATATTTTTTACTTCCTCTGTCGAAAAAGTGCTGTTTTTGCCATTTTGAGGCGTCGTACTTTAACGAACTCCTCCTAGGGAATTTACCAGATCAACACCAAAATTGGGTATTGTCATCTAAAGGCCTTGGCGATGATAAATTGCGAAGATCTAGAGTTTTCGTCGAAGGGCGTGTCCGTGGCGGCCTCACAAACTTTGACGCTTCGCCACGAAACAGGAAGTTGTTATAACTCAGGCATACATTGTCTGATGTGCTTCAAAATCCATATGTTTGATAACAGTCCTGACCTGAACACATTTACATGCCAATATCTAAATACAGTTATAGCGCCACCTGCTGGCAACAGGAAGTTACTT
Source organism: Danio jaintianensis (assembly GCA_903798115.1). NCBI lineage: Eukaryota > Metazoa > Chordata > Actinopteri > Cypriniformes > Danionidae > Danio > Danio jaintianensis. Next base: position 35,472,239 of record CAIGQV010017386.1, read on the forward strand.
GTTTTACGGTGTAACAAACTCCTCCTACAAATTGTATCACATCGAATCCATGTTCCATTAGTTTAGTCCAAAGACCTTTGTGATGTTAAATTGTGAAGATCTAGAGTTTTCGCCGAAGGGCGTGTCCGTGGCGGACTGAGAAAGTGTGATGCTTCGCCATGGAGGAGGAAGCACTTATAACTCAGCCAAACAATGTCTGATCTGCGTGAAATTGCACAGGTTCGATGAGATTCCTCTCCTGAAGACATCTACATGCCAATATTGAGTCACAGTCATAGCGCCACCTGCTGACAGAAGGAAGTTTTGCATAAATCTGTGATTTTCTTTCGTATTTTAATATATATCGGCTTAAATTATTATTGTCCGCTGTTCTCTGTCATCCCAAGGCCACCGGGCGGCGGTGAGCCCGGGTGCGAGGTCCCTTTTATCGCTGCTTGCAGCTTTAATTTTAAGTTGAGTTTTCTACCTCAAAAGTTGACAGAGCAAAGGTCAAGGTCCCATAATGTTATTCAGAACCATAAATAAACTGAAAAAAAATCTACAAGTCACTAAATACAGTTTTTTGGGGGGTTTTTACAATGCAGAGTGAATGCTTTTAGTTATCTCTCTTTAGTCCTGCTTAACGTTGAAAATGAAATTGTGCCAATAAAGGAGTTATGTGCAGCCATTAAAGTAGCTAATCTGTGAATGGTTTTATGACATTAATGTCTTTTTTGCATCTGTTTCTCAGGTAGCCTACTTATGAAAGCATATTTTCGGTACCAAATTAGCTTGCATGACAGCCAAGCAGCAAACACATTAGCTTCTGTCTCAGATTGTTATATATTCTGTGCCTTGTGTTGAACACAAGAAGCTTGTCATTTCCTACGTAATTAAAGTACGAGGCTGCTCGCTTGCGCAAAGTCTTGCCGTAATTGTTTTCGCACAACACTACTGGTGCAGATAATTGGCCATTAGTGCTGTCTGAACAATGCGGGCTTGTTGGCTGAATGCGGCTCTGTTTTTTAATTATACGTCACTGTAAGCGTTAAGCAATTATGATGGTTTAGAACTTTTTTTCCCAGCTGTATTTTTTTCATAGCAGAAAGGTGTGGGACTCAACCCATGAATGTTCAGAATCAAAATCACTTAGCCAACAAAAGAACATGACAAAAAAAGCTGTGATCTTGCATTTCTGAGAGGGTCATTTCAAATTTGATGTTGGTTTATTGTTGTGTGCAAATGTGGTACTTCAGAATCCAAATTTTACAATGGACATCTAATAGTGGCGGGAAAAAACTGTCGTGGCCTCACTTCAGCTGCATCTGGACTAAAACGACCACAGTATGATCGTTTCCTCTTTAGAAATAACTGTCTATATCAGTGGTATTGATAGTAGCTTTCACACCTAGACGTTTGTTTTGGAACCTGGCACGTTTGCCCCCTTAGCTTGGTTCGTTTGGGTAAATGTGAAACCTGCAATCACCCTCTGATCCGCAACAAATCAATCAGTCCGAGTTCACCTGAATGAAACCAACTCTTGAGTGGTTCGGTTGTAGTGAGAAAGCAACACAATCCAACGAACTAACAAACTATATCATAGTGGCTATATCACAGAGTATTATGGATATGTAATAGGCATATATATATAGTGGGTACGGAAAGCATTCAGACCCCTTTAAATTTTTCACTCTTTGTTATATTTCGGCCATTTGCTAAAATTATTATTTTTTCCTCATTAATGTACTGTACACACAACAGCCCATATTGACAGAAAAACACAGAATTGTTGACTTTTTTGCAGATAAAAAAAAAAGACAAACTGAAATCACAAGGTGCTACGTATTTAGTGCTCAGTATTTAGTAGAAGCACTCTTTTGATATAATACAGTCTTTCTGGGAAAGATGCAACAAGTTTTTCACAGCTGGATTTGGGGATCCTCTGCCATTCCTCCTTGCAGATCCTCTCCAATTCTGTCAACGAAGGAGTGGCCTCACAACAACTCTGTGGCTGTTCTTGAATGGCCCAGCCAGAGCCCTGACTTAAACTCAATTGAGCATTTCTAGAGAGGCCTAAAAATGGCTGTCCACCAATGTTTAACATCCAACCTGACAGAACTGGAGAGGATCTGCAAGGAGGAATGGCATCCCCAAATCCAGGTGTGAAAAACTTGTTGCATTTTAGCAAATGGCTGCAAAATAACAGCGTGAAAAATGTAAGTCTGAATATGTTCCGTACCCACTGTATGTCTATAAGAAGAGAGAATGATGAGATAGCATTCCTACCAGTAAAAGTGCATTTTATGTTGAATACGAAAGTGAAAGCATGCTGTCTGACTGAACTATTAAAAAATATATAATATCATTAACCTTTTGGTTAACTCAACTTCTGATTTATAATCTATATATATTTTACAACCCTTGACAATTGAAATGAGGCTGTGTATGAGAAAGTCTTACTCTGATTTATATTTGGTGATGACTATGACTCTGGGTGTCACTATTCAAAATTAAAGTGCACTTTTTTGCTTATGTCTCATATCTCATCGTCGTAAATTAAAATGACATATGACAGCTGAGTGGAATCCTGGAAAATAAACCAAACTCTGACCAATGTGAGGAGCGTTTACTCACACATGAGTTGTTTTAATAGTTTTGGTCTGTTTAGAAAGTTTGCCGTGTAAAAGTGAACCGCACCAAGAGCAAAAAGCAACACTGTAACAATTTGATTCCCTGTTTCTGATCAAAACAGTGGATCTACAGGTGTGAACGCACCCTAACACGTTTATCTCTCTTTTTCCTCAGGCTCTGCCATCCGAGGCTTCACCCCGTTCAGATTCTCTGTTGAGCCTGTGGACGTTCTGGCGGTCCGCGGTCTCCCCGCTGTCCTAAACTGCTCAGCCATCAGCGACGCTCCAGTACGGGTGGAGTGGAAGAAAGACGGGACGTTCCTGAACCTAGTGGCGGATGACCGCAGAAGGCAGCTAGCAGACGGCTCTCTGCTCATCAGTACGGTGGTCCACTCCAAACACAATAAGCCTGATGAGGGGGTGTACCAGTGCGTGGCCGCCATAGACAATCTGGGCATCATCAGCAGCCGCACCGCACGACTCACAGTGGCAGGTAGGAAAATTCACCTGCATTTCATATTCGATGCATAAAAAGCACCTTTTAAGGCTGTGCAATGTTGTGGCATCTTGGAAGACTCATTGATTTTTATGTGACAGTGTGATGACCCCAAAGGAACATCTGTTATAAATGGCTGATCAAAATAATGCATTTAAAAATGATAGCGCCAATGAGTAATGCAAAAATCATTTTTCATTTGTCACTTTGTATCAGTGTAAAATCTGATTGTTGTGTAGGTATGCATGCATAAATAGTCAAATATGTAATACCTAAGGCATATTATATTTATTAGTCATTATATTTCCATACTCCATATGCTTTTAAATAATAATAATATTGATTGATTGATTGATTTTATTATAATTTATTTATTATTATTATTATTATTATTATTATTTATTAATTGTTTTATTATTACTGTATAGAAGAATATAGGACATGGGAAATAATATTAATTGCAATTAATCACATCCAAAATAAAAGTTTGTTTTGACATAACTTAAGTGTGTGTATTGTGTATATTTATTATGTGCCTGCATACATTTGAGAAAATGTTTATTTATGTTTAGATATAAATTATATATGTATATAACTTATGTATAAATTTAAATATCTATGTAACAATTTTTTGTATAGTTTTGTTTATATTATAAATACATAATACATATATATAAAATACACACACATTGTCAAAACTAGCTTTTGTTTTGGATGCGATTAATTGCGATATATTAAACTATAAATAAAAAATGTTTTTTAAATTATTTAAAATTAATATTATCTAAGTCCTTACAATTGATTAAACTTAACAATAGTAGTAAAAATAATATTAAAATAAGTCTGTGACCCATGCCTTTACTTTTATACATTAGTATTAGGGCTGCACGATACTGTAAAAAACGTACTATGCGGTATTTTCTGCGATTTATTATTATTTTTTATTTTTATTGTTATTATTTTTTTTATTATTCATTGGGGTTTTTTTCTAGTGAAGTGCATCTGCATAAAATATAATAACCAAAATACAAACATAGATAAATACAGTGACAGAGTACACTGAACAGTATTCAGGTACAGAAATAAAATAATCAAATGTGTATTAAAACTATATAGTCTTCATTGTATAGATAATTAAATACAATTAATCTTTGTTAAAGCTAAAAAGTTACTGCAATTCCTTGTGCCCATATGCTTTAAACTTGACTTTAAAAAAATGCTTACACTGTCACAGGCCTTAAAAACACACACAGTTGAGAAAACGTTCACTTTTTTATGGTTAAACTGAAATGACTCCAGAGTTGTACCTGGTCATTCATCTTCAATGTACCTGGATTCATCTTCAATGCCACCTCCTTCATCTTACCCCTGACATGCTCAATAATGTTCATGTCTGGTGACTGGGCTGGCCAATCCTGGAGCACCTTGACCTTCTTTACTTTCAGGAAGAATTTTCCCTCTCCTGTGGTTTGTAATGTAATGGGCAGCACAAATATCTTGATACCTCAGGCTGTTGATGTTGCCATCAACTCTGCAGATCTCTCGCACGCCCCCATACATACCCCATACCCCTATGATCCTGACTCGACATTGCAGATTCACACATTGTGATATCGATGCTAAAATGATATATTGTGCAGCCCTAATTAGTATACAAAACACATAATAAAAATACATTCATGGTCATTATAACTATTTTTTTTTATTGTATTAATAAAAAAGGGATTTCACAGGAATTGTTTTTCCCATTAAAACTCCCCTGAGCCAATAGGATTAATCAGGGTCCTACTGTAAACCCTAGTAGGGACTTAATCTGCGCATATCTATTCATTTAGCATCATATTTGTCGAATGCTTAAAGTTTGTTTATTCTCAAACAGCACAAATGGCAGGATTGATGTTCTTTAAATCATACTGAATGGATTTGTGTCAGCGCATTGGGAGTGAATGATTCTGTCAGGGTTCTGGGATCAGTTTTCTGTGCTCTTGGTTTTTCTCTCCAGAACGCAGGTCAGCATGCTGTAGTCAACCTTCACACTATGCTATGAATCTAACAGCAGGATTAGTGTGTGTTTGAACAGCAGGCTTAGATTTCAGCCTGGCCTTCACAGTTTGCTCTGACTGGAGCCTCCGTTTCCTTTAAACACATCCAGCAGAGTTTCCCACTATCTGCTAGTTTAAACGTAATTCTGCTGAGGAAATCCAACTGGAAGAAGCAGAATTAATGTAATGTGGTTGTGTGGCGCCCCAGAAGATGATTTTACAGCTCAAAAGTTGCTCTTTTGAGAACAATTTAAGCTTCAACTTTGCCTCGGATGTTTCGTATGAAGTAGGGATGCGCGATATTGGAAAAAATTACATTGCAATAGTTTGTTTTTTATATATTGTTGTTCTTTTGTATATTGCAATATGAAATTAATTTCACCAGATGGCTTGAATAACGTGACTAATTCATGATTCAGACTGGTTGCAGTGATTTTGTATGATGGGCTGCACGAGATTGGAAAAACCCAACAGTGCAATTATTTTTATTGTATTATTATTATTTTATTTATTTATTTATTTATTTACATATGTATATATATATGTACACTACCTGACAAAAGTCTTGTCGTGGATCTTCTAGTTGATCTTTTGGAAAAGTGGCAGAAGGTCGATGAATCATCTGTTGAACTGCATCCCAATCATCACAAATACTGCA
>CAIGQV010017386.1:35504860-35527991 GCA_903798115.1 Danio jaintianensis
AGAATAATACATTGACCTCAAAAGGAAATATGTTTCTGGCTTTAGCAAAGGTATTTACCACCTGGACAGGTAGATTGTAAAGTGAAAAAGTAAAATGGAAGTCAATGGGGGCAGTTCATTATAATGGAAGCCAATGGGGCAAAAACAGCCCCGAACATAAGGAAAGGGTAGTCAATTTGAACAATACACATGGCTTAAGTTTGCTGTCTGGGAACTATACACTCTTTACATGTGATTTACTGTAGTAATGCAGCTCTCTCATTGGCTCTGGCAGGTCTTCCGCGGTTCCTCAGTCAGCCGGAGAGTGTTTCTGTGCGCAGCAGCGGGACCGAGATGCTGAGCTGTGAGGTGACGGAGGAGCTGGTCCAGTTCACCCACTGGGAGAGAGACACTCGACCTGTGGAGCTGGACAGCAGGGTCATTCAGCTGCCCAGCGGAGCTCTGGTCATCAGCAACTCCTCGCAGGCCGACGCCGGACTCTACCGCTGCACCATAGACGGACTCGGACCTCCCAAAACCACTGAGGAGGCAGAGCTGCAGGTCTCCACAGGTACAGACCCGTCATTCTGACACTGTCATCAGTTACTCACTTTCCACTCGTTCCCAACATGATTGAGTTTCTTTGTTCTGTTGAGCTCAAAAGATGATCGATATACTGAAGAATGTTGGAAACCAGCAGCCTTTGAGATTCATTGTATTCATTACAATACAGGATACAATGTATTGTATTTATTTATTATTTATTTTTTATGAATATTAGTGGCTACCAGTTTACAACATTCTTCAGACTATGTTCTTTGGTGTTCAGCAGAAAAAAGAAACTTGTATTGGTCAAATGATTCACTGATTCAAATGATTTGTTCAAAGTGAGACTCCACTAAATGATTCACTTAATCAAATGATCCATTCAGAGTATTTAGTAAATGAATCACTGATTCAAATGATCCGTTAAGAGTGAGTCTCCAGTAAATGAGCAACCGATTTAACTCAAGTAATATTGAAAAGGATGACTTAATACTGGAGTAGTATTTTATTAGGGTATCTGTAGTTTTACTCAAGTGCCTGATTTGTGTACTTAGTCCACCGCTGAAAAGAATCACAATAATGCATCAAAAAACATTAAAAAGTGTGATGCAGGGAATTCTGGGAAAGTCAATTTATGGGTATTCACTGTGTATATATTAAAGAAACAGCATTACAGCATTTTAACTTTTTTTACTGTTGAAATCACAAATTTTTACACTATTTTTTATCATTTTTAGAGTGTATTTTTGCACATTTATATTGATGTGTGTGTTCTTGCAGATTCAGGGGCTGAGGAAAAGCTGGAGACTCTCCAGGGCCCGGTTGCCGTGGCGAAGGTTGTCGGGGAAAGTGTGTTGTTGCCATGCGTGATGAAGGGACACCCAATACCGGCGATTCGCTGGACGTTTAATGACCAGCCGATTGAGGAAGCGTAAGTGAATCAGAACTTGATCTATACTAGGCATGGGATTTATGTAAGATTCTGACAATATAATGACCTTGGATAAATATATCACGGTTTCACAGAATTGTGATTACTGCTCTAAAATAAGCTCTTTTTAAATGTGTAGGTAAAAAACAGCAGCTTTTTTTTCCTAATGAGCACAATATAATTTTAAAAACATTTACAATATTTTGGAGCAGTAAACATGTCAGGCTAAATAAATAAAATAAATCAGTGACTTCTGCTGTCTTCATTAATTTCAAAAACACTGATTTCTATACAACTTGGAAAGATATCGTTGGATATCTTTCTTTTCTGTGGATATAAATAAGCCACTGCACTGTTCAGGTCTGTAGCATGCTTGGATGTAGGTGCAAGTCATTGACAACACGTAAAAAACAACAGCAACAACAAAAAACAGAACATTTTAGCGGTTTTAACACCTTGACTTTTCCAAACCGTGCTAAACCTTGAAACTGGTTGTCATCCCATGCCTAAATCTATAGACTCCTCCACTGGAACACAAGCAGCAGAAAGGCCTGTGTGTAAGACCTGCACACAGGTAGAGTCTCAGAGCTCTGCAGTCTCTCAGACAGGGGCGTAGCAACCGGGGGGGATGGTGGGGATATGTCCCCCTCACTTTAAGAGCCAGACTTAGAAACAGGTGATTAATATATATATGAACGTAAACTTTTGGGTCTCATTCAGCTGTCCCCCCCACTTTTAAAATGTTCGCTACGCCCCTGCTCTCAGATACGCACTCGTTCACCCACACACTGCCAGCGGTCTCCATTCCTCGTGTGCTTTGGCATACTAAAGCACACTCGCTCCAGCTCAGCGCCACAGAGCACACAAAAAGAGTCAATTCAGTCGCTCTTAATCGACTATTCAGCGTCTGACTAAATTCCTCAGCGTAAAATATCCTTATTATCTAGCGGCGGTAATTACTGACGCCTGTGTAAACGGATGTTATAGAAGCACCCGGCTTTTCCACGTGGCCATTGTGTGATTTAGCATGTGCTCTGCATGGTCATTATGCAACACAGGCTCGTTAGAAATAAGTTTGATATTGCAGAAACGTACTACTGACCTTATTCTTCATGAACGAGCGGCTGCAGCCATTGGAATCTTTTTGGCTGGAGACTTTCGGTCTCATTCACTTCTATTGATTTTTAGACGTTAAAAACGGCTCGTTATGATGCTTGATGTTGCAAACTGATTTTTTCTTATTATATTATTCTACTTTTTTTATGTATAGTCATGAACACAGTTGTTTGTAGAGCAAGTAGGTTTTTTTAGATTGTTTTCTGCCGTTTATTATTCCTAGTCATTTTACCCATAGGCAGAATAAGGTCAATAACATACATTTAACTGCTGTTTTTGTAGCTAAAATGAACACAAGGCGGCAGTATGATGACAACAACTATTGTTCCTTTTCACATTAATGATATTTAAATATTTAATGGGACATTATCCATGAATAAAGGGTTATTTTCATGCAGTTTTTTTGCACAACACCAAATAAGTATACCACAAAATGTAACTGTGTCTATGATTAGAATTCAAATACGTTTGCCTCAGCTATCGATCTCCATATGAACTACTTTTCTGGTCAGTTTGCTCATAGTTTGTACTATACTTGTGACAAAGCGCTCTGGAGTTCAGCAAAGCACAATTCCACAAAACAGGTAAAGCCAATATAAAATCATGGTAAAACTGTGGCTGCGATGCAATTCCCTCTTATGCTTTCATATGAAAACACTACTGGTTGGGTTTAGGGAAGGGTTTAGCTCAGTGCACGTATGTGAGGCTTGTATTTCCACTGAGCCTGGATTGTTGTTATAATGCACTTGTAGTACACTACCACAGGTCCTAAAAAAAGTCTCAAAAAAATCCTAAATTGGTTGGCGTCAATGTCCAAGTGGTTTGTGTGTCAACATGTTGCACTACAGTGCTCACGGCGACCTGAGTTCGATTCCCGACTCGAGGTCATTTGAGGCTTTCCTGTCAATATTCTCTACTGCCCTGTCTAATTAAAGGTACAAAACCCCTTACAAATAATAAATAAAAAAATTTAAAAATCTTAAATCACTGGATCCTTATAATTACAGATTTCCTATTTTTTATGTCTGAGATGCCCTGTGTATATAACATAATGTTAATGTGTAGTACTGTTATTTGGGCTGTGTCTGGGAGCCACAACCAATATGCAAAACGACGACTTTCAGTTTTGAATTCTGCAAAGCATGTACTGCATGTGTTAGTTTCGCCATCTAGTAGCAGTCTGTGAAACTGTCCAGAGACTAATAGAAACTAATAGAGACTTAGAGACTTGAAGTCTCAACATACTTTATGCAAAATAAATGTAAAAGTATGTTAGATCAGTTTCTTGTATTTTTTCTTTGACATGTTGCTATAAATACAGCTCTTCATACACTGCGAAGAAATTCTTCCTGCCTTAAATTTTTTTAGTTGAATCAAATTAACTTTTCTAGTCACCTCAACTTAAAAAAACGTAGTTGAAACCTAAATAACGTATTAATATAAGTTAAACCAACATAGAAATATTTGCTGTCTTGACTATTTGTCGTTACTTTTTTTTACAATGTTTGTAGTTCTCAACATAATGCTAGATTGTTTTCCCTTCAATTTTATTATTATTGGTCTTTAAAAAAAAGGTCTTAAATGTCCCTCATAAGAGCTGCAGAAACCTTGTACAGTGAGCATGTCTCTGTGTGTCGGAATGTGCAGTATAGCCGGTGTCCTCAGTTTTCCAGATGAGTGTTGGCTGTTGACATGAATAATGGAGAACGGACTGAATTGTCCCGCATGTAAATGTGCTGTCAGCGGCGCAGCGCTCTGTCATTCATTATTACACCCTCTACGCTGGTAAATTCACCCTGATGTGATTTCACCGCCGGCTTTGGCGATGTTTGCATTGTGGACGTGCAAACGCGATTACACGCTTTTTATTGGCACTTTGTCGGAATTCATTTCTGAAGCCTCTTGTGTTTTATTTCCCCACAGTAGGATTATCTTTGGGAGATTTCAGCGGAACTGTTACAGGTTTTTAATCAGTTTAGGTCGATTTTTTCACTTAAATCTGTGTAGTTTGTATTCATATTCAATAAACACATTTGTTTATCTGCTTTGAGTATTTCTGAACTTTGAAAAAATATATAATTTTACTAATAAGGAAACTTAGCACAAATTTACATTTTTATATTCAAATTTAAGTAATGAAACCACTGTACAACATTTACAATTATAGATTTGTTTGGATAATAATATCTAATTATATTATATTATTTATTATTATAATATGTTATTATTATTCCAATGATGTTCCATAAGGAAATGTAATACTTTTCTTTTTACAAATGTAATAATAATAATTATATATATATATACATACAGATGACATTCTACTGTTCAAAAATAATAGGCCTTCATATTCAATAAACACTATTTATTTGTTTTATTTTATTTTTTCTGAACTTTGAAAATAAATAATTTTACTAATAAGGAAGCTTAACTGATTAATTGAAAACACGTAATACAATTTGTCGTTTTTATATTCATATTTAAATAATTACATTAAACAACCATACAACTTTTATATCATTTTTTGATTATATTAATATATTATTATATTATTATTAATAATTATGATATTCTGTTACCTTTCTCATGCTTTTCTAAAAGAAAATTTATTATTTTTCTTTTTACAAATGTGATATTTATTTATTTATTTTACAAATATGTATTTAATAATATTCATTTTTTTTTTTACTGCTTTAATATGTACATTGTACTATCCAAAATAATAGGCCTTCATATTCAATAAACACATTTGTTTGTTTTATTTTATTATTTCTGAACTTTAGCTACAACTACAATTACATAATTTTTAGATAATATATAATTATATTATGTAATTTATAATTATAATATTCTATTACCTTTCCAGTTCTTTGCAAAAGAACATTTTATATTTTTCTTTTTACAAATGTAATATTTATGTATTTATTAAAAAAAAAAAACATTTATTTATTAATTATTATTATTATTATTATTATTTCTTTTTTTTACTGCTTTACAGATGACATTATACTATGCAAAAATAATTGGCCTTCATATTCAATAAACACATTTGTTTATTTGTTTTTACTTTATTATTTCTGAGCTTTGAAAAATATAATTTTACTAATAATAAAGCTTAACTGATTAATTAAAAACATGAAGCACAATTTTACATTTTTATATTCAAATTTAATTGGTAAATTAAACAACTGTACGCTTTTTACAATTATATAATGTTTAGATAATAATTTATCATTATATTGTAATTAATAATTCTTGTCTTCTATTACCTTTCCAATGCTTTTCCAAAAGAAAATATTATATTTTTCTTTTTACAAATGCCATATTTATTTATTTATTTATTTTAAAAATATTTATTTTTTCTTATTAATAATATTATTTATTTATTTACTGCATTACCGATGACATTCTACTGTCCAAAAATAATAGGCCTTCATATTGAATAAACACATTTGTTTATTTGCTTTATTTTATTTTTTCTGAACTTTGAAAAACTATATAATTTTACTAAGAAAGCTTAACTGATTAATTAAAAACATGAAGCACAATTTACATTTTTATATTCAATCTTAATTAATGATTTAAATTTAACAACTGTAGACTTTTTTAGACTGTTTACATTCTACTGTCCAAAATGAATAGGCCTTTATTTCTATCAAAAATGAGTTGTTCACGGTGGCTACAAACACTGCAGAGTTTTTCAGTGAATGCAGATGTGCTCTTGTAGGTGTTGTATGCTAGCCGACGTTAGCATGCGTCCTCTAGATGAGCTGAATGGTGGCCTCTTTCTGACTGTTGCTGTCCTAATAATATTGTGGATAAAGCTGCAGATCCCTGCTGCGCCCATGCAAAATTAATGATGTTGTTCAGCCTTTTATACGTCTTATTTTGGAACGCAGTTTGGGAGTTGTGGAGGGAAAGAGCTTTGAGGAGAGAAATCCAGAGAGGAAGATGAAAAATGTAAATCTGGAGGTGTGAAGCAACAATACTGTAGTGACTTTACCTACATCTGATCGAACACTGGTGGATACTGCTTACATAAGCTGCAGCACTCCAACAGGTCATCCAAAAATACAGCTGTAGCTTTTGAGGTTTCGTTGTGGTCATCGTCTTCTTAATAGTAATAATAATATTATTAATTGTATTATTGTTATTATATTAATTATTTATATATATATATTTATATATATGTATATATATATATGTGTGTATATTATTGTTGTTGTATGCAATTTGTCCTACAGGTGAATTTTGATATTTTTGCTAATATATTGGAGTTTTTACATGAAGACTATACACTGCTCAAAAAAATAAAGGGAACGCTTGAGCCGCCTTTCCACTGCATACGACATTCAGACACGACTGTCGGAATACGCCCCCTTGTGGCAGTCGCACAAAAAGTTTTGTCGTGCACCATGGGAGAGAAGCTGATTCTCGCGGTGATGTCCGAAATAAAGGAGTGCAAATGCAAGAGCCTTTATTCTCTGTGCGTTTACCATGGTTAAATAAATGAATAAATACTAGAAACTCATAGACTGCTAACAATTTTGGAGGGAATGTGGAGACAACATTAAAAAGAATCATATTTTTTATTACTCATTTATAAATAGAATTTTTTTTTTAATAGATTTTTTTCTGATTCCAAAAATAACTACTATTTCTCATCTCGCGCTCACGGACCTGCTTGGACAACACTGGAATACATCACATCCGGTCAGCCGGTCGCATACGATCTAGTCACAGGAGTTCAAATATTTTAACAGATCCGCAGCTCAAATCGGATCAGAATTTTCCATATACGGAGATGATCGGAACTCCACACAGCTCCCGGACTACTCTCCATTGGAAATGAATGACTTCCGCTCTGTCGCTTGTCGTTTGTTGTGTACAGTGGAAAGGCAGCTTTAAAGCAGTGTTTCTCAACCACGTTCCTGGAGGACCACCAGCACTGCATGTTTTGGATGTCTCTTTTGTCTGCCACACCCATCACAGGACTTTCAGTCTGCTAATGAGCTGGTGATCTGAATCAGGTGTGTTTGTTTAAGGAGACATGGAAAATGTGCAGAGCTGGTGCTCCTCCAGGAACATGCTTGAGAAACACTGACTTAAACAACACATGTAACTCCAAGTGTTCCCTTTATTTTTTTGAGCAGTGTATAAACTATGTATGACATTATTAAAACAGGAAAAAATTAATCTTATGAGTATAAAATAAGGATACAATTCATCCCACCTGTGGATTCAATTATTTTTGCAGCATGATTTTGCTATCACCATATTTATATTTTATATATAAAAATATTTCATATTTTGGTTGCCCGAATATCAATTTAAGTAGCCCAAATAGAAAATGCATTATTTATTTATTAAATAAAAAAAACATACATTTACTTAATAAAAAAATGTACAATGGAATTTGTTATAGGCTATGTATTTATTTCTAAAATGACCACAATTTAATTAAAAGTTTTTATTTAATTATTATATTTTTTAAATAACCAAAAATTAAGTGAACATTGTTTTAGGTTATTTAAAATGATAATAATAATATACAGAATGTTCCCTTATGATTATTTTTGTTTATTTATGGTTATATGACTTCTCTAACTAAAGAAAGAAATTATTTTAAAAAAAGTTTAAATATATATTCTGTTATCATTTTGAATTTTTGAACACACACACACAACTGGGATTTGACTTAAAATAATAGTAATACCAATAGTAAAGTAATATAAGATCATTTTACCATTTTGACAACAACAAAAAAAACATCACAACAGTCAGATTATCTGTATCATGGTTTAATGTCTGCAGGCTTGTTGTGTGTGTTGAAATGCAGTGTACGTCAGCAGCTGATCAGTGTTTGGACCAGAGCCATCGTCTCCACACAGTCTTGTATAGCGTTTGCTGGAGATTCAGCTCCGTCTCTTGTAGCGCTTCATGATATTAGAAAAATCTGACATTGTGGCATTTTGTTTCTCTTCAATATATATTTATATATATTGCGATATGAATCCAATTTCACCAGATGGCTTAAATAGGTCTATTTGGAAAGTCATTCATTTAGATTGATTGGTAATGATTCTGTAGGGGAGTGAATCACGTATAGTGCTGTATATGCTTTCATGTTGTTGACGCCAAATTCTGGCCCTACCATCTGAATGTTGCAGCAGAAATCGAGACTCATCAGACCAGGCAACGTTTCTCCAATCTTCTATTGTCCAATTTTGGTGAGCCCGTGTGAATTGTAGACTCAGTTTCCTGTTCTTAGCTGATAGGAGTGTCACCCGGTGTGGTCTTCTGCTGCTGTAGCCCATCTGCCTCAAGGTTGGACGTGTTGTACGTTCAGAGATGCTCTTCTGCAGACCTCGGTTGTAACGAGTGCTTTTTTGAGTTACTGTTGCCTTTCTATCAGCTGGAACCAGTCTGGCCATTCTCCTCTGACCTCTGGCATCAACAAGGCATTTGCGCCCACAGAACTGCCGCTCACTGGATATTTCCTCTTTTTCAGACCATTCTCTGTAAACCCTAGAGATGGTTATGTGTAAAAAATCCCAGTAGATCAGCAGTTTCTGAAATACTCAGACCAGCCCGTCTGGCACCAACAACCATGCCACGTTCAAAGTCACTTAAATCCCCTTTCTTCCCCATTCTGATGCTCGGTTTGAACTGCAGCAAATCGTCTTGATCATGTCTACATGCCTGAATGCATCGAGTTGCTGCCATGTGATTGGCTGATTAGAAATTTCCGTTAACGAGCAGTTGGACAGGTGTACCTAATAAAGTGGCCGGTGAGTTATTTTGTATTAAGGCTGCACGATATTGGAAAAATTCTTAGATCAAGTAAAAATATTGTTTTGTTTTCACCTTTAGACAAATTTACTTTTTCCTTAAAACAAGCAAAATGATCTGCCAATGTGGTAAGTCAAATAATCTTGTTTTTGCTTCGAAATGTATAGATATTTGCACTAGAAACAAAAGAAAAATTTAAGTGTTTTTTTTTTGTTGCATAAATTGTATAAATTCTGCATACAATAAATCTTTGTTACACCTTCAAACATCATAATTTTTGTGTCTAAATGTTTTAACCTTCCTTGAAATGCTCAGTAAAAACACATGCAAATGATAATCCTTCACTCTATTATGGTTAAACTTAGCAGTGACTCTACAAGTCACATGTTCAGACACAATTCAGACTCAACATTGGAGATCCTGCAGTGTGACTATTGCAGATGCGCACATTGCGATATCAATGCTGAAACCATATATTGTGCACCCCTAATATGTTTTTCTATCATTTATTATATACATATAATTTCATCACTTTATACTTTAATCTTTGCTCCATTGTGTTTATTTATGACCGTAGTTTAGTCATAAACACAATGGAGCAAAGATTAAAGAGAAATAAAGTGCGCTTTATTATTGTCTGGCGAGGACTAATGGTTTTCAGGTAGATACATTAAATATTAAATAATAACGCCGCATGGTTTTCATCGAAGAAGACAAATGTATCTTTATTAAAGTTACAAACGGTGCAATTTCTTGTGCTCTTAAACTCTATTCAAATGCTCACACAGTCACAGGCCTTAAAAACACATACAAATGACAAACTTTTACTCTATTGTGGTTCAAATCTGCAGCGACTCCACAAATTCTCATATGTTTTGACTTGTGCTTCCTGGTATAATAATAAGCTATAATGCTAACTCAACATATCTTGCGATGTGACTATTGTGGACAGACGCATTGCGATATGGATGCTGAAACCATATATTGTGCAGCACTAGTCTGTTGTAATGCATCCTAATTTGAAACGACTCCCTCCATAGAGATTGAATTGATTGTATCAGAGCTCTGTGCAGACTAATCATGACCTGTTTAAGACGCTAACCACCCGCTCCGGCTCTTCCTCCGATGAGGCTTGTTGTCATCCGAAAGCGGATAAATGTCTAATTGCTCTTGTTGTTGGTTGTCTGTGCAGGACTGATGATTGCTGACAGACTCCATTTACAGCGTAATTGCTTCTCTCATGCTCTTCAGGCGCTCTAATGTATTCCTGATGCTGGATTCCTTCTAATAATGTCATATTACCCACAATGCCCGTCTCTCAGAGGGCTGGATTGAGTCCGTCAGTGGATCGGCGTAATCCACAGCTTCCCTTCAGAGTTTGAGGAGAAGCTAAAGTTCTGCTGGAGGATGAATGAATATAAAGCAGAGGATCAGCTTCCAGATATGTGGGATTGAGGAATTTTAGCTTTGTTTTGACTTTTCATTTGCTGTTAGTCATCTCGAGTTAAGCAATTTTGTTTTATTTAAAAAAATTTGAAATGTTTGTGTAATGTTATAAATATCATATATATATATATATATATATATATATATATATATATATATATACACACACACACACACACACACACACACACACAGAGAGAGGAAAATAAGTATTGAACACGTGATGTTTTTTCCTGGGAATGATATTTCTAAAGGAGCTGTTGACATGGAATTGAAGCAGATTTTGGTAAAAACCCAAACAATACAAACATAAAAATTAAACAAAACAAATCTGAAAACTTCTGTGTAATAACACTGGAATGACACAAGGAGAAAGTGCTGAACTACTGAAACGTATTTAACACATTATATAAAAGGCTTTTTTGGTGCTGCAGCTTAAAGACGCCTCTCATGTGGAGAATGAAATCACATGCATTGCTCAGGTGTGAGTTTCTCACAGACTTCAACAGAGTGTCAAAATCTTGATGGTTCTGTGGGTCTCGTCTATCAAATCTGAGCTTTATTTTGTATTTTCTATTGGATTCGGGTCAGGTGATTGGCTGGGCCATTCTACAGCTTGATTTTCTTTCTCTGAGAGCATTTGAGAGTTTCCTTGGTTGTGTTTTGATTATTGTCTTGCTGAAATGTCCACCCTGGTTTCATCTTCATCCTCCTGCTAATGTAGATGTTGGACTGAAGCAGCTGATATTCATTTACACTGAGGAAGGGCAGAGGGTTGCTGATGAACTACTGAGAGATTTCTGCTGCTGTCTGGGCTTTCACTGCCGAACTACACCTCCCTTTCTTCATGTGTTCAATACTTTTTCCCTCATTCGATTTTATTACACATAACTTCATTTGTAAACTAATTAAATTAGTTTTCTTTGCATATGTGGATTTGTTTGGTTGTTATCAACATCTGGTGAAAATTTCAAGTCAACGGCACCTTTAGAAATATGTTTTCTGAGGAAAATGATGTTCAATATTTGTTGTCCCCACTATATATACACACACAAACTAATAATTTTTATGTATGCATAATTTATAGAACATGTATTATTTTTGTTTTGTTTAACCATATCAAGGTTACTATAAATTATTCTTAAGACATTTCAAGTTTTTTTTTTTTTTTTTTTTTTTTTTAATTTGGTGTTTCAGTCATCTAAAGTTAACAATTTTTTTTTAAACAAAATATCAACTGAAAAATGCACCTTAATTTCTTAAATTGCCTATCTGTGTGTAATGTTATAAATATTATATTTCAGTCATATATTATTTTATTTTTTATATATAATATATAAGAAACTTGTATGAAAATATATGAAGTGTACCCATATCAAGGTTACTATAAGCTAATTTTTGCATATATTTATATATAATAATAATAATAATAATAATATATATTTTTTTTTAATTAAGTGACCATTTTGAGATTTGAACATGCTAAGTTATTATTTTATGTCCCATAAATTATATATGAATGCTATATATTTATTTGTGGAGAAAGACAAATAATGTAATATTATCTGATGTATTATAATTATATAATATGATTGTAATATTAATGTTGATTTTATTTTATTTTTATTTTTTCATCCACTTCATAGTCTTTATAAGCTGTTGTTTCATGCAAAAAATAAATATTCCTTGTTTTAAAAATAATTCCAAAAATAATTAAATTGCAAACCGTTTCAAAATGACCAGTAAATGAGCGTAAATACTGACAGTTTCCTCTATTGCACAAACTAATCTTCAAAAATAGAAAGCCACCAAGAATGAACACCCGAGAGCTCCTCATCTTCAGTGATGAATAAGTCCCTTTCGCCGCCTCCTCCTCCTCGTCCTCCATTGTTTGTGTCTCCTGCATGTTGATCCCAGTCTAATCTGAAGATTGTCAGACTGAATAAACAAATCACAGTGTGTGAAAACCTCCTTATCAGCTCAGACGCTCATTCATTACCGGCCCTGCATAAACACTCATTTAAGGCCTCCAGGTCAGATAAACACTGATCTCAGGCCAGTTCCTCTGTGCGTTTATCATTCACACAGTGTCTGGATAGGAACAGAAAGATTCAGATCTCCAGGCGTCTTATCTGACGTTTGTCCAGGATTAGAGCAGGAATGCTGTTTAGTGCTTTACAGAAACAGAACAGAACAGCAGGAATTCTGGCGATGTTTAAGAATCCTGGTCTGACCTGACAGCTGCTTTTGTCTAGGGCTCTTAAAAAGTATTAAAATTTGATCAATTCATTTAGAGAAATTGAAGGCCCTTAAAGAGTATTATAAAGTCTTAAGTGCTATTTTTAAGAGGTATTCAATTTTGTAGAATTTTTAATTATTTATTCATTCATTCATTGATTTTTCTTCGGCTTAGTCCCTTGTTTATCAGGGGTCACCACAGCAGAATGAACCGCCAACTATTCCGGAATATGTTTTACGCAGTGGATGCCCTTCCACACCCATACACTCTCACATTCACACACACATTCATACACTACAGCCAGTTTAGTTCATCCAATTCACCTATAGCGCATGTGTTTGGACTGTGGGGGAAACCGGAGCACCCGAAGGAAACCCACACCAACACGGGGAGAACATGCAAACTCCACACAGAAATGCCAACTGGCCCAGCTGGGACTCGAACCAGCAACCTTCTTGCTGTGAGGTGACAGTGCTAACCACGCCCCTCTATTGTCATTTATTAGGCAAATAACAAACTGGCCAGCACATTCAACTTTCCTCAGTCAGAATTTGGGACGCCGCAGAACGGGAAGTCACGGCGTGCAAATTCCGCATCCTAAATTCTGTACCGACACAGGATTCCGCTTGGTCTTAAAGCCTTTTTTGATGGGTTATTTTTACAATTTTTTATGGAATAGCAGTGAGGGCTGGGTCTTTCAAACCACCCGACCCCCCCGCCACTGTCTACAGGCCTGAAAGTGTTATCAGTTGGTTTAAAGGTCAGAGGGTTTGCTAAAGCTCCACATAGTTTTTTTCTAATTATTGTTTTATTTTCTTCTGAAACTAAAAATAATTGTCTTGTGTTTCATGAATTATATTGCATTGAAAAGGAGTTATAACTAGCTAAGACTCTTGTGCTTTCTTACAATCAGTATTTGGTAAATATACAGTAAGTTCATATGAATCAATGTTACCGGTTGAAAACTATAATGGCGATGAGGTCTTAATGTATGGGAAGAGTCTTGAAAAAGGTGTTTGAAAGTATTTAATTTCACTCTCTGATTCCTGTATATGCCGTTGTCCTCTCTGACGTGGATAAATCAGCCAGAAATGCGTGCGTTTTGTGTATTCGGGACGGGATGCTGTAAGATGGATGGGTGTTGATGATAAATCCTCGACCTCTTCTTACCGCAGACATCAGGCTGGAGGAAAAGCGTAATATAAGTGTGTTGTAAATCCAGTAAGGCGTCCCACACTAATGCACATTCAGCAAAAACAAGCAGCGCTGCATGAAGGAGCCTAAATGATCAACAAAACACTTCCTCTCTGCGCAATGCTGTGATTTGTTATGGTTTTTTCCAATAGTAATATCATATTTTCAGTCAATATCTCTCTCGTGTTAACATCCTGAATGATTTGGATGCGTTTTTGTTTAAACGTTAAAATTGAGTCTGTTTATACAGGGTGTCTTAATGTATTTGATTTCAAAAACAACATTTTAGGCCTTAAACAGATCTTAAAGGTCTTAGGTCTTAAATTCAGTGAATAATTCTCTTGCTTGTCTTAAATCATTTTAAACGGGTCTTAATTTTTCTTCGTTTATGCAAGGCCACCCAATCGATCCAGCACATCCAATTACCAACAATACAAAACTTTTAGTAAATCTCTATTTATAACTAATGTTATAACAGTTTGTTATGCATATATTTAGTTTATTAAGCTTTTTTTAAGGTTATATTGAAAAAACAGTATCTACACAACTAGGGTCTGCTTGTTTTGACAGATTATTTAAAATATGTGGCTAAGAAATAATTAATTAGAATAAGTTTTTTATGGGGCAAGTAAAACAAAAGATTCTGCTGGGCTATTTGAAAAATCCTTAGCATTTAGCTCTATAAAAGTATGACATTTCATTCTTGATACTATTTATACTACTTACATTTGACTTGGTGAAACTTTAATCAGCTTGCAAACAACGGGTCTTTAAGTTGAGGAATTCTGGGAAACTGAGGATAATAAATCCTGGAGTAGCGGAGTCCCTCTGAAGTTTAGCCAGATGTTTATGGTAACACTCCACTTTTATGTGGAAACAGGCTCATTTTACTGCTCTTCTAGAGCTAAAGAGTTGAGTTTTAGCATTGTTGGATCCATTCAGCTGATCACCGGGAGAAGTTTTAGCTTAGCTTAGCATAAATTATTGAATCGGATTAGACCATTAGCATCTCACTCAAAAATGACCATCACTTTTCTATTTAAAGCTTGAGTCTTTGACTGACGGAAATTGAAAAGTTGATATTTTCCAGGCCGATATGGCTAGGGACGATACTATTATTCTGGTGTAATAATCAAAGAATTTTGCTGTCGCACCATGGCTACAGCAGGGAAATGATAATTTTAGGCATAGCACCTGAAAATTACAAGATTTCGCAAAAATCGGTTGAAATAAAGGACACGAGCAACTTTTAATTTTCTCATTCTTAATACACAATGTAGTTACAGAAGAGTTAAGCTTTAAATAGGAAAATTATCCAAAATCTTTGGTCATTTTTGAGCAAGATGCTAATGGTCTAATCCGATTCAATGATCTATGCTAAGCTAAGCTAAAAGTGCTCCTGCCAGACACGAAAATCGGCTGAATGGATTCAAAAATGATAACTCAAATGTTTACCTCTAGAAGAGCTTTAAAATTACCCTATTTCCAAAAAAAGTTAAGTGTTCTTTAACATTTTGATTAAAACCCCTTTTTTATATGTGAAAACCAGAAGATTTTAAGTCACAGATGTGCTAAAGATATTGCTTATGTATTTTTTAGTTTGTGGAACTTGGTACCAAATGAAGTATTCATAGGGGGAGTTATTTTATGATGCAGAGGGATAGTTTACCCATGAAAATCATTGTTTGTTGTTTCTTGGACACACATGCTGTTGTTTATCATGCAAAATAGATGATTGTTTTTGTGCTGCGGTTTTATGTAAAGCAACAGAAAGATTCACCATGACCTTGTTCATAGCCAGATTTGCATGCAGATCCAGAAACAGGATTTCTGCCAGTCGTAAAAAGTCAGCAACTTAAGACCTCAGGATACATTGGTTTATGCTTTTGTTCATTATTAAGTTTATTTTATTTTTACCCATAAACCTGCAGTTCTTTTGAATACATTTCATCAAACAAGACTTCAGTGTCATGATATATTGCTGCTAAAGTAAATAGATATTGATTATTAAATTCTGTAAATAATTGCAATAGAAAACAAGACAAAAACACTGTTGAAGAACATACTTTTTTTACAGTATGATCAGTACAGTGAAAGTTGTTTTCATCTTCTACAGCTCAGGATTATTCATAGCTATCTTCAGTAAACTGAATAAAAAATAATAGAGATCAATTCAATTTTTAATCTCTGAAGTTGTTTACCTGCTTTTAAAAAGATCTTAAACAAGTAAAACATTCAGAAGCCCTGATTAACATTCTTAATTTTTGGGCTTTGAGAAAATAATGACTGACTGATTGGTTTTTTATTTATTTAATATTACTTATATTTTTGTATATTGCCTGTTTATTAGTACTAATTAATGCTTTAATCAGACTCCCTAGTTTTTTTTTGCTGAATCCAACGCAAAATCAACAAAAAGTCAAAAAAAAATTGCGATCCTGCAAAATTCTTAATTTAAATTAAATAATCTCATAAAACATCCAATTCTAAACCATATAATCAAATTATGTTGCATACGCAGCGTTGCATACGCAGCGCACATGTGATGTATTTGAGTGTCTCAAAAATTGAAAAATGACGTCTCACCTGCGCCCTCACAATTCCAGCATTACATGAAAGTTGGGGGGAAATTGTTTTGCAGCCTGTGCAGTAAGCAGACGCGGATGAAGCGTCAAGCACCAGTGATTTACATGTGAAGTCAATGCAAAGATGCGATCAGACATCCTGTAGCTCAAATCGAGTGAATGACACGGAGAGAATTGGGTGTTTCGTGGCTTTGACGTGCTTCAGACTGCAAAAGAACGTGGAAGCAAACATCTAACAAACAAAGCAATGGAACAGACAGAACAGCAAGCAACTTATAATAATGGAGATTAGTTCAAGGATGACGGCCGCTGGACATGACCGAATTGAAGGACATTATTTTTGCTTTACATGTATGGCTGGAATTATGATGTGCATCAAATCGATAAATGATTTCGTTTAACTCTTTTCCTGCCATTGACAAGAGAAAACGCTTTCCTGCCATTGACGAGTTTTACGGCAGTCCATGTTTTAGGTGTATTACAGTAGGGGAAGCCCTAACGCATGTCCTGAGTAAGGTACACAATGTCAGATGCTCCGGGGAGTGAAATCTGAGAAAGAGAAAGTAAGATCGTAGGTAAAAATTATACAACTTTCCTCTGGCTTAATCCCTACCGTTTTAGATCTGTTTTAGATCTTATCTTGACAAGAGACCAAAATGAATAATTTTAGATTTTTTTTATCTCAAAATTTTCCGCAAATTTCTGGGAATTACCGCCACAAAATCAGTCATTTTTATCGCAAAAATCACAAAAACAAATCGTGAAAAACTAGAGGGTCTGTTTAATCCTGCCTCATGCATAAACGCAACCACTGCAGCAAATGGCTTACTTGCTATCAGTCAGCAGTAATTAGAAGTTTATTGAGGGAAAATGTGTTTGCTAATCTAAAGTTTTTACCCATCATGCTCCGTTACCTTCCTTTAGTCTGCTGTTTTAATGTCCAACTAAAAGACAGTTGATGAGGCTCTTTGTACTTAATAGACTCCTCTTTCTTTTTTTAATTTCTTGTTTAATTATCAGGTCTCTCAGGGCTCATCGTAGCGTTCATGGTCTCAGACTTTTGTCATCTCCTGCATTTACCATACAGGGACCTCGCTTTTCAGAGCGGCGCCTGCTGTCTCTTCACATAACTAAATATAGCATCATCAGGTGCTTTGCTTTGCCTACAAGACCTACAGAAGGGAAATCAGGCTCTGGGAAGTTGGAATAACGTTATGTTAAGGTTGCGAAAATGTTTGTAGTTGTTTATGGATCCATATGTTGATGTATGGTGGAATATTTGAATTGCAACATTGTTTGATTCTTCTTTTAGTATAATTTTTTTTTTAAACAAGCTATTGAAATGAGCGTTTGTCATGCTAAAGGCACACTGCACATGAGGATGATTATCAATGATGTTTACAGCTGACTTTTAACGCCTCACGATTGAACAAATGTGAAAAGTCGACTTTTATGTTATTAAAGTCGATTCGACGTCGAGTAGTCGCTGGTGACGTCATCAGTAAAACACAAGATCCAGTTGTTTTGCAACACGCCACAATTTGCTATTTATTTACAGGGAAAATATATACACATGCGGTTTGACAGCTCATAAAAACTGTTTGAAGATTTAACGTTTTCCCAAACTGCTTTGGTATGAATGCCAAAAAACCTCTTTAAAAACGCTGATGATAAGTGAGGGCGGAAATCGTCCTGGTGTGTTCAAACCTAAGAGTTGCGTAATTTCAGCTCAGTTTTATAATTATTCAGTAGTTTCTGTATTTTTAGTTAGCTAATCCTAAGTGGTGTTTTCAATACAAAGTCTTGAAGTAAGAGTTTTTATAATACATAACAATGATGCTAAATTTAGATATGCAAATGACATTAACTGAGTGTTTTTGGATTGTTACTTTCACATTCAGATATGCTAATAACAATGCATAACACAGAATTTATTATTTTTATTTTATGTGAATCATTGACGCAGAAAAATAGCATTAAATTAATTTCAATAATCCGAGGGCAGCTTCATTCGGTGGACCTACATTCGTGTGTGTAAGGTTGTCATGTAGTTCAGGTCAAAAACCAAGCATCACGGCAGAGCATTAAAGTCGACTAGTCTGTGCAAGCCCTAGTGTGTTCACTAATGCGCAAAATGAAAAAGGTGTAAGCGTCATTTTTGAATGTCTGAGGTTTGTTTTTTTTTGCTTTGATGCATCATTAAAAACTGGGTATCCATAAAGTTTCACAGCGCCACCTTGTGTGCTGGAGTATTTCAGTTTTTCTTTTAAGTGCCATCTAATGTCATGTAGTGATTTTTGCATGCTCACTCGGCTCAAACTGCTTTGGTATGAATGCCGAAAAACATTGTGAAAAATGCTGATGATAAGTGAGAGTGAAAATCATCCTGGTTTAAGAACCTTAAGAGTTGCATGATTTTAAAAACAGCTCAATTTTATAATTATTCAGTAGTTTCTGTGGTTTTACTTAGTTAATCTCAAGTAGTCTTGAAATAAGAGGTTTTTATAATATAGAACAATAATGATGCTAAATTTAGATATGCAAATGGAATTAAGCGAGTGTTTTTGGATTGTTACTCTCACATTCAGATATGCTAATAACACATAATTTATTCTCTTTATTTTATCAGTCAGACTGAGTTCATATACATTGTGTTTATGACATAGTTCTAAATGAATTGATATGTTGTGTGTTTTATTATTATTTTCATTTTGCATTCATGGCACATTTTCCATAAGAATTTACCACTAGTTTACACCGAAATCTGCTCTACTCCTACATGAAGCCCACTGTCACTTTGAGCTTAAGTTTGACACCTGGATTTGTCTTGAAGAAACTTCTTGATGAGCGAGCAGACGGATTTTATTCTGTCGATGTGGGAAGACATCATTCCTGGCTGCTTTTACTCCCAAACCATAGTCAAACTCACTAATTAAAGATAGTTTCATTCCTCTATAGCAGTGCTTTTAAGATAAAGTGATGTTCAGACCCTGTGGACTCTCCTTCAGTCCTCTTTTCTCTCTCCTATTGATTATTTCTTCTTTCTGTATCTCAGATGAACTCTCCTCAGTCTCGTTCTGCCTGAATCACTGTGAGGAACGGGGAACTCTAGTTTGTTTTTTAAGTGAACACTCCAGGGAAGCTGCTTTCAGTACAATCAAGCCATAAAGGAAAAAGCCACAGGAAATGAAATCCATACTGTATCCTGTTTTTAATTCCATCTCAGTCCCGCATTGCTCTGCCAGGCTTTGAATGCTTGGCGATCCTGTAAAAAAACGATGCTAAAATTTCCTGAGAGGAAGAATTGTCTCAACATCTCCTTGTGTCTGTTTTTTCCAGTCGTGAGCGGTTCTCTGTGATTGGCGGAGGAAGCCTGCAGATTGTCAACCTGACCGAAGAGGATGCTGGGATATACGTCTGCCAGGCTGACAGTGGCAATATGACCAGCGAGATCCAGGCCGAGCTCACAGCGCATGGTGCGTTTCATTAAAATATACTCATACAGGGTGTCCGTGGGGTCTTAAAAAGTCCTCAAATTTTAAAAACTAAATTTTAGGCCTTAAAAGGTCTTAAATTTACTGAAATTTGTTGAGTTGTAGGTCTTGAATCATTTTAAACAGGTCTTAATTTTCCACTGTCTATGTAAATGTTACCAAATCAGGTAGTCGACCAATCACCAATCAACAAAAGTTAAATGTTTAACTCTATTTACCAATATGGTGTAATTATCTTCCTTACAATAGCCTTTGATTAATAGTTCTCTGTGTATTTTAGATAGAATGTTGTGTATAAATTTAGTTTATTTATTACTTGTAAATATTTGAACTGCATTTTGCTTGTTTTGACCTACTTTAAAATATGTGGTTAAGAAATAACTCAATTAAAATTGTTTCAATGAGGCAAGTTCAAATCTTTTTCATTGGCCCAACCGTACCATTAGAAAATATCCTTAGCGTTTAGCCCCGTATAAGTCTGAAATTTGCTTCATGATGGTCTTAAAAAGGTCTTAAATTTGACTTGGTGAAACTTGCAGAAACCCCCTCATATCGCTGATGAAGTCTCAAACCAGCTAAGAATCATCATCTCAATTATTATTAGCCGGGTTTCCTTCATGCTGTGTTAATGCGCATTTTAAAGTCTGTGTGAAATAAAAATTTATGCTGCGTCCCAATTCGCATACTATCTCAACTTCTCTACAGACGTGTTTGGACATTACCTTCTGAATGCAGAATTATCCAAACACTGAGGAGATTTCTCTGCATTAAAAAAGACTTGTGAATGGCAGATTAACACACCGCTGAATCAAATATGAAAGAAATGTGGATGATGGGTTGAGATGATTGACAGGTCATGTAACTAAGCAACACAACAGTCCATTAATGAGGAAAGTAGTATGTCCTAAAGCTTGTATACTCCCGTTACACACACTTCACCACAAAAAGAACATACTTTTAGGATGTAGTATAAGCATGTGAATTGGGACGCAGCATTAGTGTTTATTTTGCTAGCGCACATTGTTATTGTGTTGGTGAACAGTTAATTCTGTGTTTGGATTGGCTCCTTTTCTGATGATGTCACTTTGACGCTTCAGCCACAATATTGTTAACCACGCCCTTCTTACAGTTAGTTTGCCACGAGGGAATGATGTGCAAAAAGAAAGCCCCGCCCCCTTGCTCAATATTAAAATTAACTTGGAAGTACATAAACATACTGAAATAAAAGTCAGAGGATCTTCAAACTCATTCAGACTTTAAAGTATCGCTTGAGAAACAAGTAATGGAAACGACAAATTTCAAATTAAAATCCCAAAATAAATTCGTAAATAAGCTTTTGCGCACACTTGAGGTGTTTTTTTTGGTGGTTTTGGTGCAGTAAAGTGTAATTATTCAATAAACTGAATAAACTCTGACATAGCTGATTGGTCACGTGGGTGTAATTCGCTGTCTCCATTATGCTTGCCTTGTTTACTGTTGGTTGCTAGGTAACCAATACCACAGTCGGCTGCTCTAACATCTTCATTTTTTTAACTTTGAAAAGATTTGTTTCATGTTTTTATATGCAACCCGGCTTCAGTTCAGCACAAACAGACTAAACAGGCCCATATGTAATTAATAGCAACACTGTTTAGTGCACACATGTCTAGACGACGTTTTCCTCTGTGCAGGAGGAACTTCAAAGCGTTGTTTTGTTTTTATTTATTTATGTGCTTCTCTGGGCTGATCGTCAGTTTTATTTTTTGTGTGCGAGTCAATGATCATTTTATTTGCTCTAGATATGATTTCAACTGAGCTAATGCATCAACTCAAACTCATAGACATCACTTGATATATATTGGATAAATCGTGACCAACCACATTTTTGAAGCGTGATATAGGGGAGTAAATAATGCCACAATAATTGCCAAGCAGCGCAATTATGAGTCATGCAAAAAGTGCTTCAGAAAACACAAAAGAAATTATTGCAAAGTGCGCCTCACAAAACAATTATTTCAAAAATCCTCTGTTCTGACATAATTGCAGCAGTGAATTGAACGTGCTGATTTGCATATAATGGTTTTCTCATGGTTTATGAATGAGCCTTCCTGGTCAGAATGTCTATTTTCTATTTCCAGACGCCGAAGTGCGGATAGTTGCTTTCACATCTGTGCATTTGGCATACTTTACCTTACATCCATATACATCTAATCATGCTTTTAATGAAAGCATTGGCTTCAAGGTGCAATGAATGTTTACATGAGCAGCAATAACGCAATTATTTCCAATAATCAGAGGAAGGACTTAATCGCTGTAAGATGATGACATAAGCGAACCTCTTCACTTCTGTTACCATGCTGTGTTTGTTATTCTGGTTATTGACCTTTTAGTATGGTTATTTTTACCTGTATTACATCACTAATAATTGCGTAATGAGTAGACATTACTGGCCACTGTTTTAATCTACTTACATCAAACGTGAAACGCATCCAAAGTCCTTTTTTTTTTTTTTTTGAAATTTCCACTGTATGGTAATCTCCAGTTAAATTGGAAGCTAACCCACGTTATAAAAACTAAAGGTGCAGTGGGGTTAATTGCTTGTTCTTATTGTCAGGGTTCTGTCTTATGTTTGTTTAATTCTTAGCTTTGTGACAGAACTCTGACACTCTCTCATTTATTTAGTTTTCTTGAGTGCACGGTTTTGAGTTATTCTTGAGCTGTGTGCTCATGTCTGTTATTTGTCGTGTGTGTGGAGCATGGCATTCGGATTCTGGCACTTCGGTTTACTGTGGTTACAGTTTTGTGTCAGGATTCGGATGCTCATGCTCCA
>CAIGQV010017386.1:35532991-35551793 GCA_903798115.1 Danio jaintianensis
GCTCCTTCTCATACTTCAGCATCCACATCAAAGTTCCTGAAAGCAAAAAAGGTCAAGGTGCTCCAGGATTGGCCAGCCCAGTCGCCAGACATGAACATTATTGAGCATGTCTGGGGTAAGATGGAGGAGGCATTGAAGATGAATCCAAAGAATCTTGATGAACTCTGGGAGTCCTGCAAGAACGCTTTCATGTAGGCATGATCCTATTTTATTTTGGTAAAATAAGCGTAATCTAGAGGTCTTTGCCTTTCATGTAAGCCACTTCTGATACCAAATGACCAACTAGAAGTCAAGTTATTTGTTGTTCCTTAAACTTGGATAGGTGACAAGACTTTTGTCAGGTAGTGTAGTTTTGCATGTATGTATTTTTTATTAACAATTTTTTGGGGGGCTTTCACATGATAACCATAGACTTACATTTTTTCCCCAAAGATCACAGTTTCAACTAAAAATTAACATCATATTTAAATTTTTGGGTAAACTAAACATTTATAATCACTTATACTGGATTTTTGGGATGTTTTTAAATACATTTTGTTTTTTAACTTTTCTAGGTTAATGTACTTCTCTTCATGCATTCAATATTATTGTGATAATCACCAGTTCCCGCGCAGATCTTACTTTGTATCGAGACAAACTCTCTCGCTTGATATTTTTAGCTCTCTTTCATGCTTGCCTGTGCTATTTTCATTGAAGTGATTAATTTATGCTGTACTTTCAATGCCAATGCATGTTTTTTTTTATCCTCTACTAAGAGACATTTCTTGCGTTTGAGTCATTATCCGTGTGTCTTTTGCAAGCGCTTGGCTGTGACTTTGGAGGAATAAATAACGCACTGCTGTTTTTAAGAGCTCTTTTGAGAGATGAGAGTTATGGAGTGACCGATTCTTCCTACAGTATCTCTGCTGTGAAAGGCAGCGTTGGGTTATTAAACACTGGCGTTTTAATCTCTTAATATCAGCATGTGAAGAGACTCATAACTCTTGTGGCGTGGTTATTTTAGAAGCCGCTGTTCAGATGCTGAGATTTCACCCGGATTCCCTCTCAGATTAGCAGGATTTTTAAAGAGCCGTGTAAAAACGCTTTAAAAGTTACTCATAAACCAAAGCATGTGCTGCAATGTGATGTGTTTTGACTGTCTGTAATCGTATTACTCTCACTCCACGTGCCGCAGTATCATACGTATTACACCCAGGGGCTGTTGAATGCTTGATTTTGATTGGCTGAGGAGCATTCTAAGTTGTAAATGCACAGCTAAAGTAGTTCTGGCAGGTTTTGAGTGCATAATGGTGCATTCACACACGTTCAAGTGTTATGTGCAAGTGATTTACATGTTAAGTCTATGCAAAGATGTGATAGACATTACAGAGATGTTTGCGCAAATGAGGCTGCGCAAATTATGCAATTCAAGCAAATGACACTGCGCGAATTTAGCATTTTGGCCATTTAATGTACATAATGGTGGGTTCACACTAGATTCAATTCAATTCATGTTTATTTCTCTAGCGCTTTTACAATGTAGATTTTGTCAAAGCAGCTTAACATAGAAGTTCTAGTAAACTGAAACTGTGTCAGTCTAGTTTTCAGAGTTGAAGTTCAGTTTAGTTCAGTTCAGTGTTGTTTAATTTTCACTGCTGAAAGTCCAAACACTGTAGAGCAAATCCATCGATGCGCAGCTCCACAAGTCCCCAAACCAAGCAAGCCAGTGGCGACAGTGGCGAGGAACAAACTTCACCAATTGACCAAAGTGAAGGAAAAAAAAACTTGAGAGAAACCAGGCACAGTTGGGCACGACCATTTCTCCTATGGCCAAACTTCTTGTGCAGAGCTGCAGTCTAGGCGTCGGGGGCTGGAGAACGCTGGACATCCATCGTGGAGAAACTGCAGGTGTAAGTAGGTCACCGGCGGGTGTTCAGGCTGGCCCACGGGATCAGTGCTGAGACTCGTCTGTCACTGCGGTCTTTCAGGAATCAGTCTCATGCTCTCCACCACTCAATGACCGCCACAGCAGGCTCAGAATACGGCCTGGTCCAGGGTTATGGAGACCTCTAGAAGTCCTCTATGGTTGGCATCATCTCTTCACAGGACTTGGATCACTTCAATGGCGCTGCACAATCTCTAGAGGCCTTGGAATGAGTATAGATGCAAATGAACCGTTAAGCACGAGTGATTTACATGTTAAGTCTATGCGGCACAGTTTGTGCAAATGAGGTGGTGCGAATGAGGCAATTTGAGCGAATTACATGAAACAAATTGAACGTTTGATGCACGTAACGTTTGATTCACCTGAATTGCTTGAACTTTCAGATTCTAAAATTCGCGCCTATTAAAGGTCCTGTGAAGTGCTTTGAAATGTGCACTTTTTTAATTTGATGCACATGACGTCATTTGCACATAACTAAATTCGATGACGTAATCTCAACTGAAACATGAAGAAAGGGCGGGACATAAAGTAGCTCCTGCCCTTTAAAAAAAACACCCAACAGCGTTTCATTTTTATCCCTTCTCTGCCAGTGAGAGTGGTTGAGCTCAAGTGAAAAGCAAATGAGAAACGCCTTGTAGGGGGCGGGGCATGTCATACTAGAGAGCATGTGATTGGTCAAGACTTGATGAGAAACTGAAGTATGAGGTGAAGTGAAAAAAAATGTTGATCGATTTAGGTGGAAGTGACAAACTGCAAGCTTTGGATGTTTATATCAGGTTTGTATTTTTTAAACGCGATTTTTGTCACTCTTTTGGAGCGCACTAGCTTATAGATATCTAAAAACTAACAGACTGAAACTAACATCTACAATTTTTTTATTTTAATGTCACGTGACCTTTAACCAATCAGGAGCTTGTTGTAGTCATATATCAGATCATATATATATATATATATATCACATTATACTTTTCTGCTGAATGTTTGATTCTGATTGGCTGGTGAGCATTCTAAGGTTATTTTCAGATAGTTGTGGGAAACTGCAGAATAATTGACCCCGGTCCATTTACATTCATTCATTTAGCAGAAGCTTTTAACCAAAGAGTCTTACAAGTGAAGTTAAAAGCAGCACTTCAGATCGTCAGAGAACAGCAGTATACAATAATCATATGACTGAGTTACTTTAGAATCATTCTTTGCTCCGTTGCATACATTTACATCCTTGCATTTAGGGTAGAGGGTGTCTTGTGACAGCCAGGTTTTGGTAACTACTACTTTAAGTGATATGAAGTATGCAGTATGCACTTTCCAGTAAACGAGCAGATCCTGCAGGGGTCTGTGGGTCAGATCAAACTCCAGTTCATCCAAACTATGAAAACGGCATCATTTACCAAGGCTGAGTCCTGCTAGAGCAGTGTGATTTCTGTGCTTTAGAGAATTGACTTCACACCACAAACAGTGAGTGCCAGAGATTGTTAGCGTAACGCAGTTCAGGGAAATGAATCTCTCTGTTTTTCCTCCTCCAGCTGACAGATAGAGCGCTGCTGATTTGCTTTGTCTCTTAGTGAAGCTGGGTGGGGAAAATGCAGGATCAGTCATCCATAGGGATGGGCAATGTGGGCTTTAAAATGTAAGTAAAAATTAAAGTAAAAGTATGTCAGTAAATCAGCTGCGTATCCCCAGGAAGAATTTTAAGTTTATCAAAAATTGATCTGAAAAATCATATGTAATGTTGTAATGTACGTTTATTTATTTGTTTATTTATATCTCTTACTAAAAATATGAAGTTATTAATTGAAGTTATTGTTATGTAATATGTAGGGATGGGCGATATGGACTTAAAATGATATTTTCTGGTATTTATTATGATAATGATATTAGTGACAATTCAAGTATCCACAGAGAGACAAAAAGTCCTTTATCTTTAGGAAAAAGTATTCCGTTCATTTATATAATGTTTATATATATATATATATATATATATATATATATATATATATATGGATGGATGGATATATATATATATGGATGGATATATATATATATATATATCCATCCATCCATCCTTTCGTCATTTCCATCCATCCATCCATGCATCCTTTCGTCATCTCCATCCATCCATCCATCCATCCATCCGTATATTTGATTTGTTTTTTGGTAACCTTGTTTTTTCTCAGAGATCTGCATGAAGCTTTTCATGATCATGTAAAATTATATCGACTGATGTTATGGAGTGAATTGAAAGTAAAAGTATGTCAGTAAATCAGTTGCTTATCCCCAGGAGAAAGTTTATCAAAAATTGATCTGAAAAATCCTATGTAATGTTTTTAATGTACATTTATTTTTTTGGTAACTTATTAAAAATATTTAAAATTTAAAAATATAATTGAAGTTATTATTATGTAATTTGTAGGGATGCGCGATATGGACTTAAAAATATATCACCGTATTATCTGGTATTTATTGTGATAATGATATTAGTGACAATTCATAATTAATTCATAAGTATCCACAGAGAGACAAAAAGTTCTGTATCTTTTGAAAAAAAATATTCATTCAATTTTGTTTATATATATATATATTTATTTAGATTTGTTTATTTATTTGTTTATTTAGATTTATTTATTTGTTTTTTGTATATTTGTTTTGTTTTTTGGTTACTTTTTTTTTTTTTTTTTTACTTTTTCCCCCTACATCCAGCTTCATGATCATATAAAATTATATCGACTGATGTTATGAAGTAATTTTACAGTAAAGATATATCAGTAAATGAGTTGTTTGTCTCCAGGAAGAATTTTAAGTAAATTAAACTATAAAATCATAACTAATGTTTTTAATGTGCATTAATTTATTAATTAATTTATTTGTTATCATCTCTTATTGAAATATGAAGTTATTTATTGAAGTTATTATTATGTAATACATTTTTATCAAATTTTTATTCGTTTTTTATTTGATTTTATTAAATAGCCATGAATTGCTGATGTGCCAGTAAATAAACAGTAACTGACTCATACATGGAAAACTGTATTGCACATGTGCTACTGTAATAAGTCATTGCACAGACTGATTGTGGATTTCAAGTCGGTTTTTCTACTGTGTGCAGATTTTTTACCAGTATATCGCAAACGATAATATATCGCCCATCCCTACTTGACACACTTTTGTCAGTCATCAATGATAAAACTAGCAAAACCTAGTTATATTTAGCATCCCTGTATTCTTGTTCTTCATCTGCTCTTCCCAGATTGCACAAGTAATAAACATCAGCTTGCTCCATGATGGATGCGGTTGCCATAGGAACAGTTGAGAGGAGAAGCACTTTACCTGCCTGTACCTGTCCCAGCACATGTTGTTGTTGTTTTTTCTTTATCTTGTAAACCTTATGAACTCTTCTCAAGTTTCTTCTTGTTATTGTTTGTCTTGTAGTTCCTCCACGCTTCTTGACGAGGCCTTCAAACACGTACGCGCAGGAGTCCATGGACATCATCTTTGAGTGTGACGTCACCGGGTCTCCACCGCCAACTGTCAAGTGGATGAAGGATGGAGACACGGTCATTCCTAGTGATTATTTCAGGATTGTGGTATGTCTGTGCTTCATATACACAGCTATGTAGGATCTTCTACAGTGAGCTCTGTTTAAAAACTAGTATAAGTACATGTGTTTATGCAATTCCTCTTTTTGTTTATATCTACAGTGGGGAAAATAAGTATTGAACACATCACCATTTTTCTCAGAAAACATATTTCTAAAGGTGCCGTTGACTTGATATTTTCCCCGGATGTTGGTAACAACCAAAGAAATCCATATATGCAAAGAAAACAAATCTAATTAGTTTATAAATAAAGTTATGTGTAATAAAATGAAATGACACAGGAAAAAAGTATTGAACACATGAAGAAAGAGAGGTGTAGTTCGGCAGTGAAAGCCCAGACAGCAGCAGAAATCTCTCAGTAGTTCATCAGCAACCCTCTGCCCTTCCTCAGTGTAAATGAATATCAGCTGCTTCAGTCCAACATCTACATTAGCAGGAGGATGAAGATGAAACCAGGGTGGACATTTCAGCAAGACAATAATCAAAACACAACCAAGGAAACTCTCAAATGCTCTCAGAGAAAGAAAATAAACTGATTACAGTTTTAAATACAGTTTTTTTTGTATTTATTTTTAGATTTGTTTATTTAATTTTTGCAACATGTATTACTAACACACTTGATAATGTTATGATGATGATGATGATGATAATAATAATAATAATAGTGTTAGTTCCTGGTTTTATTTAAAAACAATTTACAATGTGATGTTCTGTTCCTTACATTTTAACTGTGTAATTGAAATTTTGATCCATATATATATATATATATATAATTATTATTATTATTATTATTTTTAATTTTTTTATTATTATTATTATTTTTGCTTATTAAATTATAATTTTTTAAATGGATACGTTAACTGAGTGAATCCAGTTAGATTTACGTTTCTTTAAATCAGTTTTTACCATCAGTTTTTCTAAAAAGAAAGTACCAACATCAGTCACGATTGCTGACAAAAAAGTCCTGTTTAACTTGCATTCACAAAAACGTGCTAGTGTTATTCAAATATTTGTTTTACTATTGTTTGTTTATTTGTTTGTGTCTCTCACAGAAGCAGCACAACCTGCAGGTTTTGGGTTTAGTCAAATCAGATGAAGGTTTTTATCAGTGTTTAGCAGAGAACGATGCCGGCAACATCCAGGCCAGTGCTCAGCTCATCATCCTGGATATAGGTAACTCTACACATGTCTTAATTCTGCATGCATTCATGTTCATTAACCTGAAATGCTCATCTTAAATCAGTACACTTCATTTAAGGCACAGTATCTAATTTTCACTACTAGAGGGTGCGTATTCACAACAAACCAATGTGTAGTTTGATGATGCTGTGGCTGAGTGTGGAATCATGGGAGTTGTAGTCTTCATTATCCTACAGGACTCATGTTGATGGATGAGTAAAGTATTCAACACTTATTATCATGGTAGTATGAAGCAGAGTAAGACTGAAAGCTGAAGCAAAATGAGAGAAATGCTGAAGGAGTTACTTATTCTGGGTCATTTGCTGGTTTTGTTTTATTATTTAAATTTTTTTTTCAATTTGTGATGCTACAGATACATCAGCTGAACAAATCCAGTTCAGTTTTTTTTTCTTTTCTTTTCTTTACATCAGTTTTTTTGCATCTGATGTTTTCTGGGGATGAGTCCAAACACTTTTGTGCGTTTAGTAGTAGTATTATGCTTGTTTGGTGTGTGTGTGAATGTGGTGTGGGTGGTTGTGTTACTACAGTCTGAGATGTTTTTACAGCATAGTTTTGTGCTTCTCAGCAGCGTTTGTGTTCAGAATGAAGCCTTGAACACGTTGTCACACGTCGAGGCGTAAATGACGCTGAATGTTTAATTAAGCGCATATGTGTGTGTGTGTGTGTGTGTGTGCTCTTCATTTTCACGTGCATCTCTGCATTAGCACCTCTCCACAGAGCTCTTCATTCTTGTGTGTGTGCGTGTGTGAGCGTGCGTGTGTGTGTGTGTGTGTGTGCTGTTTAATAATCCTGCAGATGCGTTTGTAAACACAGACCACCGACAGGTCTGACTCTACTGTAGTTTACACACCTTGTTAATTAGCAATCAGATTCCAGCACAGAGGAAGTTGCTTGCTTATGCTGTGATCGTGATTTTTGGTCTCTAAAAAGACCTATGACAATGCTTTTACAACAAAGCAAAGGTGAAGAATGTGTGTGGCTGTTTGTTGCCCCAGAGAATGATGGGAAATATAATTTGAGTGACAGCCAGTGGTGGAAAGAGTACTGAAAAATCATACTTCAGTAAAAGTACCATTACTTGCCTAAAAATGTAGTGCAAGTGGAGTAAAAGTATCTGTTGTAAATATTACTCAAAGTATGAGTAAAAAGTAGCCCTTTCAAAAGTACTCAAGAGTAGTGAGTAATATTCTGTAAAAAAAGCTGATGCATTTACATGTAATTTGTGGATGTGTGTAAACGTAACATTCTGTAGTGCATTTAGTTATTGCCCAGCAGGCACACAACATTGTAAGACATTAATATTATGTTAGATGTAGGTCGTGATGTCAGGTGACCAAAATTTAATGTCTAGCCATCGTCTAAGGAAATCATTATTTTGATCTCCAATAAAGACGTCAAATGATGTTGATATTTGGTTGATTTTAGGTTGTGTTAGAAAGTGACCAAAATCCAACGTTGAGTCAACATCTTAAACTAACGTCATATTGACATCAAATACTGACATTTATTCATCAGGTATGGCAACCAAAATCTAATGTCTGATAGATGTCATAGTGGTAACGTCCACACAACATCAAGCTGTAACATCATTAGACGTTGATATTTGGTTGATTTTAGGTTGGGCGTTGGACATTGACGTCGGCCTGACGTTGAGTTCTGACGTCAACCTGATTTTTTTATTTCCAAACAAAGTGCAACATCCCCATAACGTTGGGGTACAACGTCAATCTAACGTCATGTTGACGTCTTGTGCCTGCTGGGTGTTTAAGGCCATTTCGGTCATCATACAGTAAACATCCGTCATCTTCTCATCAGTGACATACAGTCTCTGGGTCAATGCGTGTAAAGATTTTGGACATCTTCTTGGACCCTGTTAATGCTTCCAAACAGTTTGCTGCAATTATAAATCGCCCATGTCTTGAGGTAGTTCATTATGATGCGATTTACCTTCTATGTGCGATCTGATTGGACAGGAATCACAGGACTGGTTTTTCTAATCCCCATAGACAAGAAAAAATAAAGTAGTGACTCCAGGTTGAAGGAAAGTAGTGGAGTAAAAGTACCGATACTGCACTAAAAATGTACTCAAGAAAAAGTAAAAGTACACATTTTTAAAACTTACTAAATTTTATTTTACTTACTAAATTACAATTTCTGAGAAAAACTACTCACAGTAATTTGAGTATTTGTAATTTGTTACTTTACAGCACTGGTGACAGCTGAATGTTTTTGGACAGCTAAAGTTTTGTTGGCAGTAGGTGAAAGTTGAGCAAACGATAATTATGATAAACACCAATAGAGACTTTCGATTTATCTTTCAACTATACTATTTAAAGAGTAACTATTAATTGTTTTTATAAATTAATAAATTTGTTATTATAAATTAATATAAATATAATTATTGTAACAATATAATTAGTTATACTATTTAACCCCTATACTTTATTGAATACTTAATCTTGAATTTGTCAATAAATGTAATTGTTTAAACGGTGGATTTGATATAAAAACACTGATAATAAAACATTGATGTATTCATTTTAATAACTTGATTTAATTCTTAAATGTAATATTTGTAATTACGTAACCTTGATACATATTGAACTCTTATGTTACTATTTAAAATACCTATCAATTAATATTTCAATAATTAAAGAATTGCCCAACCAATGACACT
Organism: Danio jaintianensis; assembly: GCA_903798115.1. Taxonomy (NCBI): domain Eukaryota; kingdom Metazoa; phylum Chordata; class Actinopteri; order Cypriniformes; family Danionidae; genus Danio; species Danio jaintianensis. Next base: position 35,542,386 of record CAIGQV010017386.1, read on the forward strand.
GATCATAAAACATGCTTTTGCTTTAAATACCCTAACCTAAATAAACCTAAATACAGAATGCCATCATTTGAGCTACAGATAACTTAACGACAAACACAGAGCATAAAATAAAGACAGAATGTGGTGAACAGTTGAAAACCCCTATATGCTGGATTCAGTGACTTACGCACCTGCTGTTTGGGGTGTGTGTGTGTGTCCATACATTTGACGTACTGCCCATAGACATTATAATTGCCTCATGGTCCACTTCGTTCCGTTGCACCGATACGTCAACGCGGCTGCCATCTATTATAATGTCTGTATACTGCCAGTCTCTGTTCAGGATTTGTTTACGTACATAATTGTGTGAAGTATCACAAGCAATGAATTAAAATTCCACTGATTTCCTGAAATAAACTTTGCATTTGGAGATAATCCAGCGCAGCTCTTTGATAATGAGCTGAACTCTCCTTCTAGTATTGGATGAACACAATATGTAGCATATTCTTCTTTCTTTTTCTTCTTTGAATAACAGAGCAGTACAAAGTATCACAGCTTGAACTGACTCCGAAATATTTTGCGTTTTTCGTAATGGATTAATTAATACGCATCGGGCTCCGTGTGCAAGGTTTGTGAACCTGATGAATTTTTCTAATATGAATACAAAAATTTCGGACTTCAGTGTGCAAAGACCTTTAAGCAGAGCTCTTCATGTTGACAGGAGGAAATGAAATCCTGATGAAGGAAATGTCTGATTTCAGTGATGAAAGCCTCACTCACAGTTATTGATCACGTTTGACTGGGGGCTTGGGTGTAGTTTTGGTGCGGTTTTCAAATGAAGGATGAGAGTGTGTGTCTGTCGCTGTATCAGATCTTGATTTCCTCATTTACACTCAACCAATTACACAAGAGCTTTGTTTTGATTAAAGGAATAATACACACTTCAGGACTCTTGTAAATCAGCCACGATCTGTGTGTGTGCGCGCGCTTCTCGTTAATGATGGTTTAGCTAAAAATGTGAAACTCTGTCCTCATGCATTCGCTCTTCCAAACCCTTTCTTATGCCAAACTTTAGTCAATGGGGTCTAGAACTGCATTGATTTGATTCAATTCAATTCAATTCATCTTTATTTCTCTAGCGCTTTTACAATGTAGATTGTGTCAAAGCAGCTTCACATAGAAGATTATAGTGAATTGGAATGGTGTCCGTTCAGTTTTTAGAGTTTAAGTTCAGTTCAGTTCAGTGTGGTTTAATTTTCACTGCTGAGAGTCCAAACACTGAAGAGCAAATCCATCGATGCGCAGCTCTACAGGTCCCGAACCATGCAAGCCAGTGGCGACAGCGGCGAGGAACGAACTTCACCAATTTGCAAAAGTGAAGGAAAAAAAACCTTGAGAGAAACCAGGCTCAGTAGGGCACGACCATTTCTCCTATGGCCAAACGTCTTGTGCAGAGCTGCAGTCTAGGCGCCGGAGGCTGGTGAACGCTGGACGTCAGAGAAGACTCGTCTTTCACTGGGGTCTCACAGGAATCAGTCCTTTTCTCTCCACTCCTCCATGACCACCACAGCAGCTCCTCAGGATACGGCCCGGTCTGGGATTATGGAAACCTTGGGGTCATCTCTTCACAGGTCTTGGATTGCATTAGTGGCACTGCATAGTCTCTGGGGGCCTCGGGATGAGTATCCCCAGGTGACCTTATTGACTATAAACATTGACCATTTTTTTTATTATTTTGTATAAGCTGCTATTAGAAGGTGAGAGATGCTGCTTTCTTTCAGCGGTTTACTATATTAAATTACTTTGATAAAATATAATTTGGTGTGCACAATATTTTTAAAAAACAAATTATATGTAATTTGGCGGCATCAAAAGCAGAAATTGAACACGTGTATACAACGAATGCTATTCGCTTGTGTTTATATTTAAAAAAATATGACGGCATTCTCACAAACTGCTGTTAAACCTAAAAACATTTTACTAATCCCTTAGTCCCATGGCGGTGTCACACACAGCGGTGGTGGTCATTGTGAACTCTCACTCACTGTATATTATATTATATGTTATTATATTATGTTATATGTATAAATATCTATACATTTTTCTGTTTGAATGGATGAGTTGTTTTAGTTTATTATTATTATTATTATTATTATATAAATTATTACTAATAGTTATGATGAAATATGTTTAACTGTGTTATCTTAAAAATATGTTATCTTTAAAATATTTAAATGTATTAATATCTTCATTAAAATTATGTATTTTATACACATAGAAGCTATCTTAAATTAAAATTTATTTTAGTGGCAAATAAAACAAAATATTATGGACAGCTGTCACACACACACATACACAGAGAGAGAGAGAGAGAGAGAGAGTGTTAGATGGAGTGTGAATGCTGTAAAAACACTTTTCCCCTCTCCTCATGTGTGATTCCTCCATTACGGAGCGCCTGCAGCTGTAATCATGGATTACATTCTCTTACACATGTTAATGTCATGCATTAAAACCAAAAGCCTCTCACTGTCACAAGATATTCATGCATAAAAAAGTGTAGTAATGGCTGAATAAAACACTTTGATATTGCAGTCCTGTGCATATACAGTACTATGGACTTATAGTTATTATTTAAACTCTGTAATAACTAGCCACTATCCATAACCCGGCCCGTGAAACTAACCTTCACTCATGTAGCTGCTTTTATATACTGTTATTCTTAAAATAGTTCAATTAGGGTTATTTATTTATCTTTTTTATATTTTGTTTCTTTGTGGGTACAAATCACTCCATGGAAGCATATTTGCAGTATTTACATTTCATTTCTTTCCTTGTGTTGTGATCAACCTGCAGTATTAGATGTATATGGAGTCTCTAAAGGCACCTTTCATAAGAACTTTTGTTTTTACTTCATTATTTTGTTCAAGTTATATGAATAATGTAATGTCATTAATTTGTAATATTATCAATATTGTTAAGCTGAATCATAATTACCCCTCTGCACCCCTCACAAACAACACTATTTTATTTCTTGCATTTTTATTTTGCAATTGTTCTGTAACAATTTGTTACTCTTATAATTAATTTAACATTTTCATTAATTTGATTGCATTAATTTTGTCATTAGAATTGTTTTATAATATTTATACATTGTATTATTAAAACAGCATTTTTTTATCTTCTCAAAAACGTATTATATATTTTTAATATATAATTATTATAATTATTTTGTTTTCACGTTAGACGAAAAAAAGTATATTATTTAAATGTGTAATTGATAAAGTATATAATAATACTATTAAATATATATTTGTATTGCATTTTGTACTATTATAATATTGATATATTTTTGTATGAAAGCAGCATTTATCTTTATCCTCTCAAAAACTTGTATTTTTTTTAAAGAATTATTTGTGTAAATGTATAATTAATAGAGAATATATAATATTATTATTAAATATATATTTGTATTACATTTTTGCTATTAAAATATATATATATATTTTTTTATAAAACAGCATTTATCTTTATCCTCTCAAAAACTTTAATCTCTGAAGGCTTTCCCAATTCACAACAGCAAAATGTATGCGCGTATATCTACCACAGTAAAAGCAGTGTGAAGTAAACCTCTTCACACCAGTATATCTCCCGCTGTAGCACATAAGTTTGTCCTCCTGCAGATTATAAAGCGCAGTGCAGCTCTCCATCTGACAATCTGCTTGATTTGTGGATCTTCTGCTGCATTGATGAGCAATCAGCCGCTATTGGCTCTTCTCAATGTCTATTGATGAGGAGCTGGACGGGCTTTGTGCCTCCACAAAGACAAATGTTGATTTTACCTCAGCTGTACAATAGAAACACCTCCGATTCTCTATACAGGAAGCTGTTCTGGGGCTGGACAGGAAGTGGCACACGCGCTCGTCTCCTGTCACTCTCCACCCGTTTAATGATGATGGGGTTATAATGAGCTTGTGAATCCATAAATAACAGGACGGGCATAAATAGTGAGCGTTCAGGCCCTTTTCCTGAGCGGCGTGCTGTTCTCCGTCTCCCTGTGGGATGAAGGTTACGCACACAGAGCTGTGAAGTGCACTGAGAAGCAGATGTTTGATGGACAAGAGTGTTTAAGCAAAAAAAAGACGCACGAAAAGTTGGAGATGTGTTGCTCTGTGCTTCATAAATGATTAAAAACCAAAAGAATTCAAACACTTAACCTGGGTGGTTGCCAGGGTGTGTTTGTGGTTTCTAGGTAGTAGATATAGTGTTTCTTGTTGTTGCTAGGGTGTGCTGGCTAATGGTTGGTAGGTTATTGCTTGGGTGTTCTTTTTTGATTGTTAGGGAGATCAGGTTGATGGTTGCTAGGGTGTTATTTATGGTTGCTAGGGTGAACTGAGTGTGTCTGGGTGGTTGCTATGATGTTCTAATTGGTTGCTAAGGCTGTGTTTGTAGTCGCTGGATAGTGTTCCTTTTCGTTGCTATGGTTTTCTGGTCAATTGTTTCTAGGTGATTGATAGGATGTTCTTTTTGATTGTTAGAGAGATCAGATTGATGGTTGCTAGGGTTGGGTTATTTGGTTGCTTGGTAGCAACCACATAGTGTAGTGCTAGGTGTAGTGCATAGTGCTAGTTAGCAACCATACTGTGTTCCTTGTTGTTGCTAGGGTGTTTTGGCTGATGATTGCTGGGTGATTGATAGGATGTTCTATTTCATTGTTAGGGAGATCAGGGTGATGATTGCAAGGGTCTTCCGAGTGTGGCTGTGTGGTTGCTAGGGTGTTCTGGCCGGTGGTTGTGGGGTGATTTATAAGATGTTCTTTATTATTGTTAGGGAGATCAGGTTGATGGTTGCTAGGGTGTTATTTTGGGATGAGGGTGTTTGAGTGTGAATGTGTGGTAGCTAGGGTGGTGTTTTTGGTTGCTAGGTAGCAATCACATAGTGTAGTGCATAGTGCTAGGTAACAACCATAGTGTGTTCCTTGTTGTTGCTAGGGTGTTTTGGCCGATGGTTGCTGGGTGATTGATAGGATGTTCTATTTCATTGTTAGGGAGATCAGGTTGATGGTTGCTATGGTGTTATTTTTGGATGCTAGGGTATTTTGAGTGTGAATGGATGGTAGCTAGGGTGGTGTTTTTGGTTGCTAGGTAGCAACCACATTGTGTAGTGCGATGTGTAGTGCATAGTGCTCGGTAGCAACCATAGTGTGTTCCTTGTTGTTGCTAGGGTGTTTTGGCTGTTGGTTGTTGGGTGATTGATAGGATGTTATATTTCATTGTTAGGGAGATCAGGTTGATGGTTGCTAGGGTGTTCCGAGTGTGGCTCGGTGGTTGCTAAGTGGTTCTGGCAGATGATTGCTGGGTGATTTATAGGATGTTCTTTATTATTGTTAGGGAGATCAGATTGATAGTTGCTAGGGTGTTCAGAGTGTGGCTGGGTGGTTGCTAGGGATGCTTACATGAATGTTCTGGCTGGTTACACGATAGAAGTTTTCTGGGTGATAGCTAGGTGGTTGCTAGGGTGTTTGTCAGCGTGTTACTGATGTTTGCTGATGTGTTATGGTGGTTGCCAGAGTGGTGTTTGTGGTTGACCTGGTTGCTTGTTCAGTGGTAGTTAGGGTGGTCTTTGTGGTTGCTAGGTGCTAGATAGTAAGCTCTTTGTGGTTTGCTAGTTTGTACTGTGTGGTTTCCAGACGGTTTTTACTGCCCCATGTGTTCACCCTGTGCATGGATGTTAAACAGTAATAATATGCTCGAGTTGGTAAACAGCGCTAATAAATTGTCTCAGTAACTGGGTTTGCTTGTAAAAGAGGTTTCTAGCTGAAGTCAGCCTGCAGTAGGAAAACACTCTTCTGGAATTATCCAGATCTTTCATCTCGGTGAGCAGAGACGCATTAAGAGCGCTGAAGATCAAGGATCTGGGTTTAGCTGGGGATGGAGACGAGTGTCGGGTTGTAACCTTTGTAGTGCCAGCCTCTTTGTGCACAATACCATTTCATCTTCACAGGAAACACTTTAATGCCGTTTTCAGAGCAACATGACACTTCAGTCCTTCAGCAAGCACATCACTCCTCCTCCTCTTTATCTTCCTCTCCTCTCTCTTTTACTTTTCAGGAATACTGTGCTGCAGTCCTGACACTCTGTGGGATTTAGATGTACAATTAAACGTCTCTGTTAGTGCAGAGTTTTATACTGAATGTTATGGATGTATATAATACATTTGTTCTGGTAACACTTTAGTTTAAGGACCAATTAACTAGTGGCTTTTTATCTGTCTATTATTAAGATATTGGCTGTTTATTAGTACTTATTCTGCATGATCTCACCTTAATAACTTCTTACTAGCTTAACTATTAATAAGCTGCAAATTGGTAGCTTATTGAGCTAAAAGTGTTAGTTAATGGATTCCTAATAGCTAGAATTGTACCTTAAAATAAAGTGTGAGCACATTTTTTAAAGAGTTTTTTTTTTTAAATAGTGTATTTGGGTCATTAGACAGAACCTGCGCACACAGAATTTCACCGATTTTTGAGCCTGTCGTTCAAATATATATATTTATTGTTACAATCTACTCCTTTTCTAGGGGTTTGGAGAGAAGATAACAAAAACAAAAAGATCAAATTAAATTTGTTTGAATAAAAAAGTCATGATAGTAAATTAATATTTTCTAATGTATGTGGACAATTTCGTTTTTCTCGATCACAGTATCAAATTTTCACTCTACTTAAAATATAAGGGGAGAAAAGAGACTCAGGGCGTACTCACACTATATACAGTTGCCTTGAACCGTGCCGAAGCACGCTTCTCCCCCCCCTCCCCTTTCCCCCGACGGCCTGCACTCACGTTGCATCCGAGCCGGAGCACGCTTACGTCATCGATGATGCGCTGTTCAGTTTAACAGAAGAGAAGCGCTCTCGCTCAGCACAGTGGAGATTTCTTAAGTTCTAGATTTTTTGGTTGTTTGGGATGCAGTGACACGCAGTCAAATATTGCCAACAGATCAGCCCCTTTTGATGCTCAAATAATCATAAAAGTTCTCGTGCTGCATGTATTAGGAGGTTTGCTGAAGGTGCAACTGTCGTGCAGTGAGGGGTTTGTGTCTTTAATAAACTGACAGTTCGTGTGATTAATAAAGAATGATTAATAATGATTAAAGAATGATTAATAAATCCATATGAAACAGTCACTTAAAAGTCACGTCTTGTCTTCAGTTTCAGGCTCAGGCGTGCTTTGCACTCACACTACAAGCGTACTGCGGCCAACTGAACCGCGCCTGAGCCAAATTCGGAGCACTCACACTTTTCAAACGAACCGGGAAACGCAGCTGGGCACGGTTCGGATAGCATAGTGTGAGTACACCCTCAGAAAAAAGATTTCAAAACAAAAGAATGTTATGAAGTTATTATAGTTAACAAAAACGAACAAAAAAACGAAAACTGGAATTGAAAAACATTTTCGTTAACTGAAATAAAAATAAAATCGAGAGTGTTTTAAAAAACTAGAGCTAACTGAAACTGTATTGTGTACATAAAAAACTAACTAAAATTATAGCAGAAATGTCCTTCGTTTTCATGTTTGTAAATGTATTTAATTAAAGCTTTTTAGAAGTAAATCTATTTGCTTCGCACTGCCAGTTTTTGACCCGTACGGCACCTCGGAGTCTGTAATCCTGATGCCATTGGCCAGATCAAGCCGGTCCTCCTCCAGTCATCCTCGCTGTTACTCCTGCGACAAAAACAACGGCTGGACATGACAGCAGCACTGTGACAACATTAAATACGACCCGAGCAGACACTTAAAGTATTAGTTTAACACATTTGTGCCCAATAATGGGTTTTATATCCGTATTAGTGATCCCAATCGCGAACGAGTCGTTCTTTTTAACCGGATCTTCTAAGTGAACCGGTTGATCCAATTCACCAAATCGAACTGAATCGTTTGAAACAATTTGCATCTCCAGTAACATTAAGCACTTATCCACAATAATTTTATTTTCATTAGCTGATGTTAACAAAGATGAATAAGTACTGTAATAAATGCATTGTTTGTTGTTTGTTCATTTTAGTAAATATATGAACTAACATTATCAGCTAACTTTAACTAATGGAATCTTATTGTAAAGCATTACCTAATAATGATAATGAATAACATTAACATCAAACCAGCAATTTGAAGGAATTAATTGCTATTTCTGATCGTATTCTGTTCTGGTATTGAAATGCAAGTTAATGTTACTGTATATTGCTTATATCAGCATATATCAATAGAAATAAATGAATATCCTTCAATGTGTCTAACTAGAATTTAGCAGTTTCCCTTCTTTTAATTAAACATGATGAATCTTAGGCTTCGTTTCAGCTCTTTCAGCACCGATAAGCTTAAACATCCAGCTCTATATCAATGATCATCAAACACTGTTAAACGCTCTGCATACTGAACCAGCGGTGGAAAACTTCAAACCCAAAACTTTCCCAGCATCCATTTTTGATCAAATCCTCACCCTCGGCTCTGCTTCACATTTCTATTTCAGTTTTATTTCATACTGTATTTTTTTTTTTGCTGCTGCATATCTAATAATAATAATATCCCAAGGTCCCTTCTGTGCTTGATGTCATTTCCTGTCTTCAGATCTTCTCTTTGAAGGGCAGCGTGAGCGTTTGCCTCCAGCTGTGAAGCTCTGCCGGGTGTTTAAGAGCAGCACTTTCATAACTGTGTTAAATAAATAAAGAACTCAACGCTGCTTCATGAAGTTGAGGTGTTTCTGACATCCAGTAATGCCACCGTTTTCATTATTAAAGGGTCAACAGCTGTGTTTCTATACATAGATGCGAATTAGATTGAAATATCACATGAAATATTTGCGAATAAAGCACAATGAGGCAAAGAGAACAATATTGTCACTTCCTGATGAACTGGCACCAAATATCAGACTAATAAATGTAGTTTTGTGCGGTAGGAGAAGCTGCGTGAGTCTTTTTCTTCTTTAATAAATGAGTTGCGCCTCAGAAGACAAAGACGAAACGCGGTGAATGCAGTGTCTTTTGGAGGCATGAGACGCTCTTTGGGAGCGCAGACAGATGCTCAAGACAGTTCTGGAGGGAATAATAATAGAAGAATAATAATACTGAAGCACTGTGATGACAGACTTTAGCTGAGGGGTTTTAGAAATGAGCAAAACAACATTTCAGATGTTTCACAATGTGCTGGAAACGCTGCAAAGTCCATTAATGCAAAGTCCCATTTCACACATTTTTATCCTCACATGATCTGTTCAAACTAAATCACATCACGCATACTGATGAACATGCTGGAATTTATTCAGTAAATGTCTTTGCATTGTAGTTTATGCTCATTTATTTTACATAAAAAGCTTATTTTTGTGCTGCCTGTTACATTACAAACCACAGGAGAGGGCAAATTCTTCAGCAGGATAGCG
>CAIGQV010017386.1:35561793-35573040 GCA_903798115.1 Danio jaintianensis
TCTAGAGGCCTTTGCCTTTCATATAAGCCACTTCTGATACCAAATGACCAACTAGAAGTCAAGTTATTGTTTGTTGTTCCTGAAACTTGGATAGGTGACCTTTTGTCAGGTAGTATATGGTATTATCATGATATTGAACTGAGCTGACCAAAATAGGATGACTTTAACAGGTATAATAACCAAAAAATACTTCATGACAGTCTTATGAACACCCCTAAGTGTTACCAGATGGATAAATGCTTTTGTAGTTTACATTGCGTTGACTTTAGTTAAATAAACTGATGTTAAATGTAAGTTTTACTGTACAGTTAACAAACAAAAGGCCTGAAAATTGTCTGAATTTTCAGTGCCGTAGGCCAGATTCATGTGATAATGTGAATGTTTGAAAATAATGTATTCATTATTACCACTGCAAGTACAACAATCTGAATATTCTTAATGCACTGTAAATGTTTAAGTAATAAATAAGTTTTCACTGTATTTTGAAGTGATCATGATGATTGTGCATGTTCATTATGACGTTATATTGAATATTTCCATATGTGTAAGTGACTCTGTTGTCCTGTGCCTCAGTTCAGGTCCCGGGTCCGGCTCCCAATCTGCAGTTTGTGTCTGTAAGCTCGTCCTCCGTCTCTCTGAGCTGGGAGAGACCAATCACTGGAAACGGGGAGATCCAGACCTACAAACTCTTCTATATTGAGAAGGGACAGGAGTCTGAGCAGGTCAGGATGGATGAACGCTGTAAACAATACAGCTGTTTGTCCTTTGGTACAAATATAGTTTAGATATAGTTAGAAATGTGTATTATTACCTGAGCTTATTAACATAGCACCACCCATTTTTGCATTCCAATGCATATTCAATAGTCAGAAACTTGGTCTGTCCTGATTAGTGAGAGCAGTACTGTAGAAATACAAGGATTTTTTTTGTTATTATTAGTTTTACAGACATTTACTATTGTAAATTTTGTTTACATACATTTTTGCACACTTTTTACAGGTATTGTTTTGCATTGTTACTACGATGACGCAAATGATTTTTCTTTGTTTTCTTATTTATTTTAGTAACCACACTTTATAATGCCACACTGGACTTTATAATTATAATCCATTTTTTTATTATTAATATTATTACAGGGGGGTCTTAAAGTATTATAAGTTGATAAATCAATGTAGAGAAATTCATGGCCCTTAAAAAGTATTAAAAAGTCTTAAATGCTGTTTTGCAAGGTATTAAATTTTATATCATTTTTGATTATGCAATGTTTGGTTGTAAGCTAAAGTTTGCCTGAATTTAATCTGCGAATATCAGGATGCTGTGTAGTTTATGAAATCCTACTAGATTTGACATCATGCTGCTTTGTTTACTGCAGTAACCAAGGCAGGGGTGCCCAAACTCAGTCCTGGATATTTTAGTTCCAACTCCAATTGAACACACCTCAACCAGCTAATCAAGCTCTTTCTAGGTATACTAGAAGCTTCCAGGCAGGTGTGTTGAAGGAAGTTGGAGCTAAACTATGCAGGACAGCGGCCCTCCAGGACCGAATTTGGACACCCCTGAACCAAGGCAACACCATTATTTCTGCAGTTCTATAGGCACCAACCTGATGAATTAGCTAGATTTCATAGATTTTTATTCAGTATATGAATAATGTTTTAGTTTTGGATTAGTTTTTTTACATTAATATTTAGTAAATATGCTTTAAGTTAAAATCTCGCCAGTGCTTCCGGTTGAAAAGTAGTTATTCATTCATTCATTTTCTTTTTCGGCTTAGTCCCTTTATTTGATCTGGGGTTGCCACAGCGGAATGAACCGCCAACTTATCCAGCATATGTTTTGCGCAGCGGATGCCCTTCCAGCTGCAACCCATCACTAGCAAACATCCATACACACTCATTCACACACATACACTACGGACAATTTAGCCTACCCGAACGTGCTACCCACTGCGGCACTGTGCAGCCCTGAAAAGTGGTTATAAGGTCTTAAAATGTATGGAAAAAGTCTTTAAAAAGGTCTTAAAAGGTATTGAATTTCACTCTCTGATTTCTGTATATACTCTGTATTATTATTATTATTATTATCTGTACAATTATATACAATTATATAGAGTGTTTTTTAAATTAAGCTTTTTTTTAATTAATAATAGTTTTCTTTAAATCTTTGCTAGGGTAAAACCATGTGTGTATTTATTTGTTTAACATTTTACATCATTATAATGTTTTTACTTGCATGTTGTGCTTTGATAATACCCTGTTTTTTAACATTACTTTTAGGCCATTTACTAATACTGTTTTTATATACAGTCAAGGCCAAAATTATCCATACCCCTGGGCTTGGCTGTATCTATTCGTTGATTTTGTGCTCTGTGGTTTTGGATGCTTCTTGTTTTTTTGGAAACCACACTGGATTACCATACAAATGCTATGATGTATGAATATGATAATCATTCAATATACAGATGAAGTCAGAATTATTAGTGATTTTCTTTTTTTTCTTTTTCAAATATTTCTCAAATGATGTTGAACAGATTCAGGAATTTTTCACAGTATTTCCTATAATATTTTTTCTTCTGGTGAAAGTCTTATTTGTTTTATTTCGGCTAGAATAAAAGCAGTTTTAAAAAATTTTAACACCATTTTAAGGTCAATATTATTAGCCCCCTTAAGCAATATTCCAGAACAAACCACTGTTATACAATGACTTGCCTAATTACCCTAACTTTACCCTAATTAACCTAGTTAAGCCTTTAAATGTCACTTTAAGCTAAATACTAGTATCTTGAAGAATATCTAGTTAAATATTATGTGCTGTCATCATGGCAAAGAGAAAAGAAATCAGTTATTAGAAATGAGTTATTAAAACTATTATGTTTAGAAATGTGTTGAAGAAATCTTCTCTCTGTTAAACAGAAATTGGGGAGAAAAAATATACAGGAGGACTAATAATTCAGGTGGGCTAATAATTCTGACTTCAACTGCATATAAAAGTACCCAAACACGTTTTGTAAAAGAACTTGAAATGATCTAATCAAAGTACAGATACAGCGGTTTTAATCTCTGGTGTTTTTCCTGCAGGATGTGGACGTCTCAGGTCTGTCCTACACCATGACGAGCCTCAAGAAGTTCACCGAGTACAGTTTTAGGGTGGTGGCATATAATAAACATGGCCCCGGCGTCTCCACGGAAGACGTGACTGTCCGAACACTGTCTGACGGTGAGTTTCATCACGCCTGATGATTCAGTTTACTACACTAGCTGTGTTTCCATTCAAAATATGCAAAGTCAGTGTATATATATCGCATAAAACATTTGCAGATAAAGCTGCATTTCCATCCAATGAGGCAAAGAGAACAGAATCGGCAATTCCTAATAAACTGGAGCGAATATGAGACCGAGAAATGTAGTTCAGTGCAGTAAGAAAAGCCACTGTGGTCTTTTTTATTCTCTAATAAATGAGTTGAGTCTCAGAAGATGAAGACGAAACACAATGAACGCAGTGCGGTGGCTTTTGAAGGCATGAGACGCTCTTTGTGAGCGCAGAGAGATGCTCAAGACAGTTCTGGAGGGAAAAATTATAGAATAATAATAATACTGAAGCACTGTGATGACAGACTTTAGCTGAGGGGTTTTAAAAATGAGCAAAACAACATTTCAGATGTTTCACAATGTGCTGGAAACGCTGCAAAGTCCATTAATGCGTCTTATCACACACATTTTTATCATCACATGATTTGTTCAAACTAAACCACATGACTTTACTGATGCACAAGCTGGAATTTATTCAGTAAATGTGTTTTAATTGTAGTTTATGCTCATTTTTACAATCGGATAAAAAGTGTATCCTCCTCAGTTGTGCAAATAAGTTTATTCATGTACATTTTCAAAGTGTATGCACATCTTGATGTTTCCATTAAGTGTGTTTTTATTTTGTTTTTGTAATATTCCTAAATTCACATGAATATTTAGTGTCAGCGTCTCATCTAAACACTGAGGTGTGTAAGTGACATGCTAACATGATCGCTTCAGTTCAGACTTCACACTAAACAATTAACATGCAGGAAGCAGAATCGTTTCATCGCTTCAGGAACGCTGTTGGGTTTATGCTTTACTTGACTGTGAAACCACACGCTAAACAACTCTCTCTGTTTTCTCTGCTCTACACAACAAAAAAATCCATGTTTTTATCCATCTGATTTATACTTATTCTACACATCTACAGGTCTTCAGAAGAGAGAGGCTGTTAAAAATATAATAATAAGGTCAGAAATTGCAATCTGATGGATGAATAGTATTTTTTTGAGGCGTAAATCAAATCTCATAATATAAATACTGTATATCTTTGCATATGAGGAGTTCTAAAATGAATAAAATGAATCTTCTTAAATGACTATTTTCCTCAGCCTTATGTTTATGTGCAATTATTTTATATTAAATGCAATGAAAATAACCTTTCCTTTGCCATAAAAGTGAAATTAATAAACCTACACACAGGAGTCTGAGAAAAATGCTCAATTTAAAAAGAGACACTTAGAGGTTTTTGCATCTAAACTCATCTATATATTTCCGTCTCTCTCTCTCTCTCTCTCTCTCTCTCTCTCTCTCTCTCTCTCTCTCTTCTGAGAAGACAGAGAGTGTGTGACAGCTGCTGTTGTAATCTACACACACAGAAAACACACGAGTGTAAACAATATAATCAAGTGTTTCATTACCGCTGGCTCATAAACAACGGCTGCTACTGTCTCTAGTGTTCATTTCAACAAACAGGAGAGAAGAAAGATGCAAAAACACAGCAGCAGCCAATCAGAGAGAGTCTCAGAGTGTGTGTGATGAAGCTGTATGTGTGTGTTTCAGTACCGAGCGCAGCCCCACAGAACCTGACTCTGGACGTCCTCAACTCCACGGTGAGATCTGCTTTTATTAAAAGTGTCTTCTGCCTATTAATGTGTCGGTGATGTGGTTATTGGAGACATACAAAGAGTTCAGAAAATGTCTTTCGCTTTATTTTCAGAAGTGTGATTAATACTTCATACTTCATTTAATACTAACATTTCATGTTTGTTTTTTTAAATATATTTTTATATCAAAAATTTTATCCATTTTTGATAATTTGTTTTATACCATTAAGTTTTTGACTAACAAATTAAGCATTTGTGCTAAAAAGTAATTTTCTTTGTTATAATTCATTCATTTTTTTACAATTTATTGCTTAAAAGAAACCTAATGTTTGCATTTGAAGTCTTTGTGATTTTAACTGAGCAAATAAGTAATTTTATTGTGTTTTTCTTTTGGGCTTTTCATTTTATTCACCTTGTAGTACCATATACATGATGTTTGAATTCTTTATACTTCATATATGTTTTTAAATCCGTATTTTCTTTGTAGCAGGACTTATAAAAAATGAGGCAATGTGCATAACTGTCAAGAAAATAGTCAAACTTTTTTATTTTTTATTTACTTTATTGTTTTTTTTAAGCATTCAAACACAATGACTTACAAATTGGTCCGGTTCAATAAGAATTTTCACAACAATTAAACTTTCTTTTTAATTTTAGAGTAAGAAGAATATAATAGATATATGAGAAATTGTGTTTTGCTGTCATAAAAATAATGAACAGAATCTAACGCAGCAGTCTTAATTGTTCTTTTATATTTTAGTATGTAAAATATGACCTAGACGTGTTCCTCCTTGATAGGTTCAATCAGTTATTGCATTTTAGCAAAAACTGTAGTTACCACAGTTGTATATCAACTCAATTTCCTCTTCCCTTACTTTCCAACTACTACTTAGCTGCCTTAAATCCAGATTTCCATTGATAAAATACAATTCTTCATTCACAAAATTAAAACAATAAAGCAAATACTCAAACATGAATAATATACAATAATTATCAAACGTAACCTTAATAATAATCAAATTAACCTATTCAGTCCAAACCTAAAAATAGAAAAAAAGGACATGGCTCCAACAACAGTACATTTCTGTATGAAGTTCCTTTAAGTCTGTTAAGAGCAGTAATTATTGATTAATCTCTTCCCAGAAGAAGTGATGAAGTATTTCAGAGAGTTTTTCAGAGCTGTAATGTCATCTGCGTCTTCATAAAATACACTGGGAGTTTTTTCTTTCTTCATTATTGCGTGGCCTGAAGGCTGTGCTGTCGTTCTCACATCAGCTCATCACACTTCTCTGGCTCAGGTGCATCTGAAGACGTTCCTAGAATAATCCCAGCAGCAGCTCAATTAAAAAGTGCTCATGTCTGTGTTAAAGCGGCTCACCGTGTGTCCTGTTTTGTGCCCCAGAGCATCATGGTCCGCTGGCAGCCTCCTCCTGCTGGTAGCCTAAATGGAGAGCTGACGGGGTATAAATTACGCTACCGTAAAGGCCTGAGGAGAGCAGATGCAGTGGAGATCTCCACCATGCAGATCTTCCAGCTAATCGACGGTATATTAAACACACACTCCACTATAGAGCTCCAGATGCTTCTTATGACTTTCTCTACAATATTAGTATGCATTTTTTGTTTGTTTTTACTTTCATCTATTAGTATATAGAGATGTGGACACAATTTTTGGCACCATTCAGTTCAGTCCTGGCCATTATTATTAGTTTACCTTTAAGTTTAAGTTTAGCAACTTTATTAATCCCGCCAGGGGCAATTAAATTAGGGCAGTAGGAACAATATGATAAAGAATATTTAAAAAAACACATCCCAGCATGCTTCATAATAACTTCAAAAATATAATAATACAACTAACAACAACAAAAAACATTCATTAAATATGAAAACTTTAAATTTAAGGTTATAAAGCCTTCTTCCAGAGGCCAATAGTTTAAAATATGGCTTCAGAGGATGAGAGTCATTTCTTATTACACTTTAAATTTTCCTTAACATATTTGCTGCTCGTGTAACTCTGCTAGACTCCACAGAGGCACACCAATAATCTTGGAGCAAGTCTTAACTAAGCTCTGAAGGCGATTTTTGTCTCTAAAGGAAAGTGAGATGTACCAGCATAAAATAGAAAAGCTTAATATGCTCTCGATATAGGTAGTATAAAAAGTTCTCAGTATATTTTTTTGTACACAGAAATAGTTCATTGCTTCTGTTGAAAGCAGTATCTGATTATCTGATCTGATATTTATAGTTCATTGTCAGTAGTTTTAGATTAATAATGACTTTATTCAGTTTCAAGTTATTTCAGGGACCGCTGCAGTTTTCTTTCTTCGCTTGAAGGATGCCAATGATTTTGTTCACATTTGTGTGTTTTAGGTATATTATAAAATATATATATATTATATAAGTGGTGTTAGTGAGGCCAGCAGGGGGCGCTCAACCTGCAGTGTGTGTGGGTCCTAACGCCCCAGTATAGTGATGGGGACTCTATACTGCTTATTGAGCGCCGTCTTTCGGATGAGATGTTAAAGCGAGGTCCTGACTCTCTGGGGTCGTTAAAAATCCAAGGATGTCCTTCGAAAAAGAGTAGGGGTTTAACCCCGGCATCCTGGCCAGATTTGCCCACTGGCCTCTGTCCATCATGGCATCCTAACCATCCCCTTATCTTAATTGGCTTCATCACTCCACTCCACTCACACATTGGTCTCCTCTCCACCAATCAGCTGGTGTGTGGTGTGCGGTCTGGCGCAATATGGCTGCCGTCGTGTCATCCAGGTGGATACTGCACACTGGTGGTGAATGAGGAGATTCCCCCCAAAAATGTGTGTAAAGCACTTTGTGTGTCCAGATAAGCGCTATATAAATGTAAGGAATTAAATTAATTATTTGACATTAATTTAAAGTTCATTTTTTAATTTGATTTTCATATATTTATATTTGAATTTAGTCTTGGTGTTATTATGTTTGGAAACATATTTTTTTATATTTGCATTGTTTGTATCATGTTTTATTTTTATATATAGTAAAAAGAACATCTACTCATATTTATTTATTTAAAATATAGATTTAATTCATAAAAATGACAGAAAAAAAAGATCCTGCAGACTTTTTAACTTGAACCAAAACAAAACTACCTAGAAGTGGGTCAAAACCCTTAACATTTTCCTCGGGAAATCTTAAAGTCTAGTTGAACTGTTTATAAAACCGACTGTTTAGGTTCCAAGAGACACATATTTAACACACAAAGACTATTCTCAATTCACTGACATTAATATTGCCGGTGTGTTTCAGGTCTGGAGAGAGGGAAGGTGTATACAGTCAGAGTGTCTGCAACCACAGTCAACGGCACCGGACCAGCCACTGAGTGGAGCGCAGCCGAGACTTTCGAGAGTGACCTGGACGGTAAACACACACACACACGGCAAACACACACATTTCAACAAGAACTGAAATTTCTGGGCTTTTGTTTACAACTAGAATCAATGGATGACTGTACTGCCATCTTAACAATAATTTATTTTATGAACAGAACATGAACAAGCTAAACACAACTGAACATAAAGAGTTGTGAATGAAACTGCAAGTAAAAGCGAAACCATATTCCTATGCTATATTCCTGCTGCCTATTTTCTATTATTAACCAAACAAAAAAAGACAAGTGTGTGTGTGTGTATGTATATATATATATATATGTAACCCTCTTTTGACACCTTTAGAGGTTTTAATAGCGCACAGGAACCTGGTATCTCAGTTCTTTGATGGAGAAATATACTGAATTTTCAAGTATGGTTGCTATTACTGCTGTAAAACTAAAATTCTCAAATAAAAATAAAACGGTGCCTCCAAAATGTAACCTTATATTGGAGAGTATAAACAATACCAGCAAATCAGTTTTACATTAATAGGAAGCATTTATTAAAAGCTATGGGATTTAAATAAATAATATCAGAAGAAAAAAACACAATTACTTATGGAAAACAAAAAAAATAATAACAATAGAAAAGAAACAGTAGTGTGGAAATAATTAAAACAATTACCCAAATTAAATTAAATAGTCTCTCTTCTCCAGATGGCTAAGAGAGCTATGGTTTTAAACCTCACAATAAAATAACAACACTTTACAGGTTTTACTTGACAATTAGCACACTTTTCTCTAGACAACTTGTGTGCAAAATAGGGATTTACCACAAATACCGAAACAATAAAAACAAAAATCTTCCAACAATCACACAAAACACATTTCCCGGAATCAAATTGTCATTCGGTTCTGTTGAACGATTCAGACCGCTTCGAATGAACCGATTCAATGGTAGTTCAAACAAATAGTTTCAAACAGTCGCAGTTTTACAACTCAAAGTATATATATGTCACTCTTATGTGTGTGTGTGTGTGTTATTCGCTGGGGCCCAGTATCGTTGGTGCACATGTAAAGCAATTGTTTCACGAGAAATGGCAGTCACATTACTCACGAATCCTTATGGCAGCGATCATCGAAAAGGTCCCCGCGGCAGAAACCATCTATGCCTTGATGACGCTTTCCGTTTATATCAGCAGCTGAAGATGATCGGAATATCCGACCACAGAAAAGTCACCTGGAAGTGCGTTGCAGTAGAACGGCGCTCAATCGCCAGCCGTCACTCAAAAGTTTCCTGTTCCACCGCAAACTTGGCCTAATGTAGACGTCCGTCTTCTGTATAACATGAAGCTTTGGTCCACAGCACAAACAGATAACACAGTAGCAATCCCGCTAGCCTCGCTAAACAATGATCAACTGGTTATATTCTGTTTTTATTTATTATACTGGAGAGAACAGGCCAGAGCACACTGCGTCGTATTCTCCTCCTTTTTCTTTTTTCATGCCCTCTCATCCTCTCATTGGCCAACGTAGTCCATCATTCGACTTTGGAAAACACACTCATTGGCTCAAGCTATTAGTACAAATTAGTACAAAAATAAATTTTCACCAAAATACAGAAGAAAAAAAACAAACAAGATCAACTGTTTACATTATTAATGTTTTAAAAGAACTATTTGAAGATAAATACAAACAAATTCTGTCTTAATATACGGATTATACAACTGACTTATTTACACATATTATAGAGCTGGTTACATATATATATATATATGTATATATGTGTGTGTGTGTGTGTGTTTCTGTCTTTCTGTGTTTGGGTTGTGTGTGTTTGTTTCCATCTTCGTTGGTTAAATGGTTAAATGTGTGTGTGAGAGCAGCAGACAGACTGATCTGTACCGTCTGCTCTTCATCCACTGCTGCTGAATGAGCCCACAGACAGGCCAGTGTTTGAAATAATCAGCCAATTTAATGGCTCCGAATCCAAAAGGTTTTGTGGGAAATTAGCAGCATTGCCATATAAATCCAAGCAGGCATTAGCAGCGGCCTGGAAGATAAATTCTCATAGCATGCGGCTAATAAAGCGCTGCTGTGTCTGCGCATCCGTTTACTCTCCAGTTTGTCTTTTAAGCTCAGCCAAAACAAATATGAATGGATTTCCGAGCTCTTCAAGCAGTTAGCCTGCATTACGCTAATGAATCTGTGCTTGAAAGCTGCTATCGACCTCAGCTATAATGCTGGAAACATTCAGTTCAGGAGTTTTAAATGTTTCTGGAGTAATCCTCTCATGCTTTAAAGAGATGTTTCAGTTTTCTGCAATAAAAGTCTCCTCTGGGTGTTTTTCTGCATACTTAAACTCCGATTCACATGCTAAAAATAGAAATAAATGAAATCTAAAGTATTAAAGATGAGTTACCCATTTAATTTTCTTGCTATTTTTAATTGCTTTAATTACTAATTAAAACTTATTTCTGCTATGTAACTGTGTTTTAGCTAAATATGATAGAAAATATGATTTTAAGTAAAACAACAAATCATATATTTGCATATAATACATAAATATTTGTGCTGTGAAAAGATTTATCGCAATAATACACTTCCAAAATAAAACTTACACAAATATAATTAATATTTTTAATTCTAATAATATAAATATATAATAATAATATACTAGAATTAATATATATATATTAATTCTAGTATATTATTATTATATATTTATATTATATTAATATATTAATATTTTATATGTATATTAAAATAAATATATTTGTTTTGGATATTTTGTAGTTTATGTATATTTGTATTTTAATATGCATAATGAATATGAGTGCATACACGTTTCGCAAATGCAGACTTTTATTTTGGATGTGATTAATCGGTTGACAGCAATAATAAATATATATATAGTATAGTAGTATATACACTCACCGGCCACTTTATTAGGTACACCTCACTAGTACCGGGTTGGACCCCCTTTTGCCTTCAGAACTGCCTTAAT
>CAIGQV010017386.1:35636070-35649853 GCA_903798115.1 Danio jaintianensis
GCAGTGGCTCTGATGCTGATTGGCCAGTGGGTTTTACATTTACACAGGTTGTTGTTCATCGACAGAGACGTTTAATTGTATTTATTAATCTATTTAATTAGTCTCTGGCTACATAAACCAATTTAATTAAAAAAATGTGTGGTAACTGTCAAAATTAATCAGTTCTTTCCATGATATGCATCATGTTATGATTCATTGTCCACTTTCTCCTTCATAATGTAATTTTGGGGTGATAAAACTGACATAAGTTGCATTTTTGAAACAGAAACATCTTAAATCTTGTCAAAAAACAACATCTTCACCAACTAGATCAGATTTTCTCTCCACTAGTTTTCACTGCTGCGCCCAACAGATCCCCGTCAGCCAATGAGATTCCGCAATCGTTGGGAGAGTTGTGCTGATTGGCTGAGTGCTGAGTCGCCGTAGGGCTTGTGATGATGGGATTGGCTGTGCTTGCAGTGACTCTTCTTCTCATTGGCCAGGGGTTGTTTTGTGATTGGCCAGGGGATTTTACAGTTTACACAGGTTGTTCATCAACATCAGGCTGTTCAAGTGTATTTACTAATCTATTTAATTAGTCTCTGCCTACATAAACTAATTTAATAAAAAATGTGTGGAAACTGTCAGAGTGTGCATCATGTTATGATTCATTGTCCACTTTCAGCTTTATAATGTGATTTTGGGGTGATAAAACTGACATAAGTTGCATTTTTGAAACAGAAATGTCTTAAAATCTAGTCTTAAATCTAGTCAAAAAAACATTTCAGATTTTCTCTCCACCTGACTTTGAGCTGTTCCCTTGTTTTCACTGCTGCACCCAACAGATCCCCGTCAGCCAATGAGATTCCAGAATCTTTAGGAGAGTTGTGCTGATTGGCTGAGTGCTGAGTCGTCATGGGGCTTGTAATGAAGGGATTGGCTGTGCTTGCAGTGGTTCTTCTTCTGATTGGCCAGGGGTTGTTCTGTGATTGGCCAGGGGCTTTTACAGTTGCACAGGTCTCTGCCTCTCCCTACATAAACCAATTCAATAAAAAATATGTGGAAACTGTCAGAGTTTGCATTATGTTATGATCATGTTATGATTCATTTTACACTTTCTCCTTCATAATGTGATTTCGGGGTGATAAAACTGACATAAGTTGCCATTTTTGAAACAGAAACATCTTAAATCTTCAATCTAAATCAATCTTTACATCTTAAAAAAACATCTTCACCAATTAGATCAGATTTTCTCTCCACCTGACCTAGAGCTGTTCCCTTGTTTTCACTGCTGCGCCCAACAGATCCCCATCAGCCAATGAGATTCCAGAATCGTTGGGAGAGTTGTGCTGATTTGCTGAGTGCTGAGTCGCCGTAGGGCTCGTGCTGACGAGATTGGCTGTGCTTGCAGTGCTACTTCTGCTAATTGGCCAGGGGTTGTTTGCTGTGCCATTGCACAGATTATTATTACTATTTGTCGCGTTCACATTCACTGAACTAGAGGTGTTGATCTGCGTTTGCGGCCAAGATGGCGATGTGAATGAAAACACTCTCTCTGGTGTAGATGGAGACGGAGATTTGTCAACAGATAATCGCAGAGGGAGAGGACAGCGCGATGGTAAGCCTTGAATTAGTCTTGCTTTGGTTAACGGGCACAATTCAGGCACAGGATCTGGAAAGGAGAACGCTGGATGTTCGCTGTCTTCACCCACCCAAGGGAAGGCGGATGAAGGTGGTGCGGGTGTATCAGGTGGAGCCAGGATTTGTGAGCCCACCATAGGTTGTGTTAAGGAGCTGGAGCTGTCCCCATGCGCTCTCCGTGGTCTTGGTCGAGGAACAGGTGGAGGGATGCAGTGGATTGGCGTTTGGGGGCAGCTGTAAAAACCAGGTCGTTCATACAGAGGCATTGCTGAAAAGGCATCCTCACTCATGTCCGTGTTTTGGCCGTGGCTGGGCATCTGTGAGCTCTCAGAATGAAGGTAAAGCGGGAAACGAGAGAACGGAGCGCGGGGTCGGCGTCGTAGCAGGGAGACTCTGGATGTAGGGGTTGAGCGGGGGAAATTGGGCGACTGAACGCCCAGAAGACGACTCAAGCTGCCCAGGAATGGAGTGGAGTGATTGGCCTCCTCGTGCTCTTTAATCTGCTCTAGATTGTGCTGGAATTCCATTTCCTCTTTGGGAACGCTGAGAGACAGAGAAAATGGTGATCTTGTAAATTAGTTTTGACCTAGCAATTGACCTGACTTGACAAAATAGGCTTTGAAATCTTGGAAATATAGTTTTCTTATGCACCACAAGGGGTCATTCGTATGTTCCATTGTTAATGCACTACTTTGAAGACCTGCCAAGGACCGTATAGTGTTTAATTATGTCCTGATACGGAAAAGCATGAAATTCAATAGGGTGTGCTAACTTTTGCACATGACTGTATGTGTGTGAGGATGTTCATTCACCTGATGTCCAGCGCAGATCCCATGAATGAGGGTTTGCGGTGTTCTGCGCTGGCGGCGGTGTATGGCGGCTGAGGTTCAGCTTCATCCCAGTATTTATCTCTCTCAACCAGAGGAACCAGATCATACATCTCATCCACTGACAGCAGAGACACCTGGGGAAAAGACACGGCTATTCATGTTTTTGTAAGCATAGGTGCTTAAAAAATAGAGCAATATTAAAGGAATCGTTCACTATCTAGAAAACTAGAAAGCTGGAAACCTGCAACCATTGACTTCCATATAGTATTTGTATTTTCTACTACGGAATTCAGTGGTTATTGGTTTTCAGCTTTCTTCAAAATATCTTCTTTAGTGTTCAACAGAAGAAAGAAACTTATAAAGGTTTGAAACCACTTGAGCGTGAGTAAATAGTGAGTACATTTTCATTTTTGTGTGAACTAGCCCTTTCATTTTAAACTTCCCAAAAATGGTGAAAAATTGACATATGAAACAAAACAAAAGTAATACTAGTAAAACTAATTATGAAATACTTTAAACCCCTATACTGTTAACACCCTCTTTAAATCATAGCCATATATTTAACAAATGTTATGTACCAAATTTGAACTTGATATCACAAAAATTAAGGATTTTCACTTTACTAAATATAAACTAAATCTCCATCTGATGCATTTTTTCTGTCACAAATCAATGTTTTTGTCATAATATCACTTCTGTCACAAAAGACAACAAAATAGCAACTTTGTCAACTTATTATCAAAATCATACAAGTTTTTCTAAATTCAGAGCATTTAAATGTACATTAAAAGTCATTTCTGACAATTTGACAAAGTTTTAGCTCCATTATCATGAAATACAGAACATTTTATGTTCAATTTACATTTTTTTATAGTACATTTGATATTTTTATAGTAAATTTTATATACTAATAATTAAATATTTAAAACCCCTTAACTGTTAACACCCTGTTTAAATTATAGCCAAATATCAAACAAAATTTATGTACCAAAAAGGATTTTCACCGTACACCTGACACCATAACTATGCATTTTCTGTCACAAATCAATATATTTTTGTCCTAATATTACTTCCATCACAAAAGACAACAAAATAAACAAAATAGCAACTTTTATTCTCAACTTTGTTAAGATCATAAAAGATTTTTTCTAAATTCAGAGCATTTAAATGTACATTAAATGTCATTTTTTGACAATTTGACATTGTATTAGCTCCATTTTCATTAAATACAGAATATTTTGTACTTAAAAAGATGCCCCTGCCCCAGAACACCCCATATAGGTACACACATTATTAAATATTAAAAATAAATAATTATTTTTAGAAACATTCTTATGTGAAATATAGGAACAGTGGGTGTCAAATATCTACAGTGGCATCAGTAACCAAATATACTTTGTGCGATGTCAGTATAAAATCATTTCAGCCCATCATGCATAATCAAACAAATGATTTAGTGCTCCTACAAACCTAAAAATCTAACAGAGAGATTGTCCAACCAGACACACAAATCCACAGAATGACACAACAGCTCCACAAACATGTTATTAGAGTGGTATATGATGATGGTGTACCTGTAAATTACGGTCCACCAGCCAGTTTGTCTCAAAGTCATCATCATCCTCACCAAACGGATTAATAAGCTGCTCTGCAACCTGAAAGAATAATAAAACAAAGCAACTATTCTTAAAGAGGATGTAGCTACATTACATCAGTGTTATTTAAATTTGTATGTTCGTCCGAGTTTAGTATATGTCATGTCAGCCACATTGAACACTATAATTACGCAGAGGTTATTTAGCACTAAATAGTACTTATAACCAGTTATTATAGACGGTGAAGCGTCAGCTAATGCGATGCTTTACTAATACGTTTACACACCTTAAGCCAGCCCACGTAGAAGAAGAACTGCAATAAAGTGAAGATAGGCAGGTAGAAGTCGAGGTTGT
The DNA here is from genome assembly GCA_903798115.1 of Danio jaintianensis. Lineage (NCBI taxonomy): Eukaryota > Metazoa > Chordata > Actinopteri > Cypriniformes > Danionidae > Danio > Danio jaintianensis. The sequence goes on from CAIGQV010017386.1 coordinate 35,640,470, forward strand.
GACCCGGGTAACCCTGGGCGGGGTCAAGAAACTGCCGACCAATGAGACAAGTCAAAAAGAAACTGTACACAGCCACGGTTACCACCTGTAAGAGAGAGCAGGACGCTAAGCTCATCTAATATAATATAAAAAATATTAGTGTTAATACAATAGATGGATTTTCATCACTTTGTTTAATGCGCATTTTGAATGATCGTATCTTATCGAATGAGTGATGGAAATGCCAAAATTCAAATGAAAATTCCTTAATTCATAAAAACGTTTTATGTTCACTTGAGGTGGTTTTGGAAAAGGCTTAATGCACATAATGAAAGATGGAAACACATTTGCTCAATAAACGTTGATGTAGCCAAAATTACGTAACCAATCAGCTGCCTCCATTATACTTGCAACCGAGGCTCATTGCAGATACGTACCCAGGTCTACATTTCTGGGGACAGCGAAATACATAACCGCAGGTGCGTCTGCTCGCAGTTTTTGTTTTTGCAATTCCACCAGAGGACGCTGTGTATGCTTTTCGATGATCTCAAATTCCTCTTGCACGTCCTCTTCTTGCATAAATCCACTAGAGGGCGCAATATATACTTCAGCCGACCAGGCCAGCTTGCTGTGGACTGACTGACCGAATGACCCACCCACCCCCTTCTCTAAACCCAACCGATAGTGTTTTCAAAGGCAATCTAGAAAAAGAAAAGCCGTCACGGCCACGTGATTTTACCATAATTTGAGCCTGTTGTTTATTTATTTATTTTGCTTTTGTTTTACCTGGTTTCTGGAACCGTTCTTCGCCGGACTCGAACCCCATCGTCACGGTCAACTCTGCTCCGCAGCCCAAGTCCATTGGCGTATGCGGCGAGCTACTGGGCAAACTGGTAACACTGGAAAAGCCGTCCACATGGAGGTAATCGGTCAGCGGTAGCGCGAAAAGGAACAGAAGCCGTCGGTGCTATCATACCGCTCCGTAGCGTTCGTTTTACAGACAAAATGGAGCCAGACGTACCTCTGGGTATATAATTTGCGGTCTCCAGAAATGTAGACAGGGGTACGTATCCACAATGAGCTTGTGCTGTAGACTTGCCTTGTTTGTTTACTGTTGGTTGCTAGGTTGCCAATACTACAGTCAGCCCCTCTAAAAACTTGATGGAAACATGCCTACTTTTTTATAAAGACTTGCTTCACGTTATTATCGAATCCTGGCTAATAAAATACACATGGATATCCAAAAATAAACATTTACTCAATTGTTCCAAACTTGCATGAGTTTCCATCAAGTTGTTATGCTGGGTTCACACAAATAGTGATACTAAGTATTTGCATGAGTAAATTACATACGAAGTCAAAGCAACTATTGAACCAAATGCGTGAATAGAGGCAAATTATCACCACACAGTGCAAATGACCCAGAATACATGATGTGTTTCCCACAAATGTATGGAATTTGCCTCAATCTCATCTACCACACAATGTCAAATAATTGAACTCAAGCGAAAAACATCCCGTGAGTAAACTAGAGCAAGTCATTTGGCGTGAACCCAGCATTAGAGGGGCTGATTGTAGTATTGGTAACCTAGCAACCAACACAAGGCAAACATAATGGAGACAGCTGATTGGTCACAAGAGTGTAATGTTTGCTACATCAGAGTGTATTCGGCAAATGCATTTCCATCTCCAGTAATTTATATTAACTATTTTTATTTAAAGTCCAAAACCACCTCAAGAGAGCATAAAAACTTTTTTGTGGACTAAATAAATTTTATTTGGATTTGGCGTTGCAATCACTCGTTTCTCATCCGATACTTTAAAATATGCTTTAATACAAGGTGATGAAAACCCAGCTAGTCTGAATAAATCTATAAAACATATTCAAAATGCACAAATGCCCATGGCAGTCAAATCAAAAATCATGGCTGCTCATTCCAACCAATCAGAGATCACTTTGAGCTCTTCCAGCCAATCAGAGAGGATTTTTAGCTCTTCCAGCCAATCAGAGATCATTTTTAGCTCTTCCAGCAAATCAGAGATCATTTTCCAGCCAATTAGAGATCATTTCTAGCTCTTCCAGCCAATCAGAGATCACTTCTAGTTCTTCCAGCCAATCAGAGATCATTTTTAGCTCTTCCAGCCAATCAGAGATCACTTCTAGCTCTTTCAGCCAATCAGAAACCATTTTTAACTCTTTCAGCCAATCAGAGATTACTTCTAGCTCTTCCAGCCAATCAGAGATCATTTTTAGCTCTTTCAGCCAATCAGAGATCATTTTTTAGCTCTTCCAGCTAATCAGAGATAACTTTGTATTCCACAGAGATTAATCAGGTAACAGATGCATATATTAAAATAAATCACTTACCAAGTACTGATCGCAGGAGACACTACAAAATCACACAATTGGTTTATTCAGTTTAGTTTCATTTCATATTTATTGGATCTATAAGGGGAAATCTGAAATGTTATGGTATTTTTTTATTGCCTTTGTTTCTACTAGTAGAAGATGAAGATGAAGCTAGATGAGTTTGAGCCTTCAAACCTGTGTATAAACGAGAGGCAAACTAATCCAGTCATATCCGTACAGCCTCATACACTGAGACCGAAGTGTGTTCAGCTCCTACCAGAAGGACAAAAAAATCATTAATTAATTAATAATTATATTAGTTAATTAAAATTGTATTATAATAATATTAAAATTAAATAAAATGATTAATAATAATAAATTCAAGTAATAATAACAGTAAATTAAAATAAATTGGCAATAATAATATATTACAATAATAATAATAGTGTGAACTGTACATTAAAATAAAGTGTGACCTAAATTACTAATAATAACAAATGGTTAATATTCTAACAACATTAACATTTTTAATAACACTTTATTTTTATGTACAATTCACGCTATTAACAAACCATAACTATTAGCGCAATGAACTACTAATTAGCTGCTTATTAATAGCTAGTAACCTAGTAGTTGGGTTTAGGTATTGGCTAGGATTAGGGATACAAAATAAGATCATACTTTATAAGTGCTAATAAAGAGTTAAAACCTTAATAATAGGCAGGCAATACACCACTAGTTAATAGTGAGAATTGGTCCCTATGCTATAGTGTTACTAACTATTTATTTAAAAATTTGGTAACACTTTCGTTTAGGTCACCATTCATGCTATTATCTACTTGCTTATTACCTGCCTATTATTAAGATATGAACTGCTCATTAGTAGATATAAAGTATAATCTTATTCTGCATCCCTAATCCTAGCCAATACGTAAACCTAACATCAACCTTTCTAACTATTAATAAACAGCTAATTAGTAGTTTATTAAACTAGTAGTGTTAGTTAATGGTGTTAATAGTGTGAATTGTGACCTAAACTAAAGTGTTACATTGCACATGCAACCAATGCATGAATTTTCTTACAAAATTGTGATATTTATGAGACAAATATAATTATAGGTGCGTCCCAAATTGCATACTTAAGCACTATTCTACACCATTTTGTAGTATAAACAGTGTAAATAGTGCATTCACATTGAAATATTCTTTCTTAATAAACTTTAAATACCCGGATGATGCACTTATTTAACCATTAAAAATAAGTGTGGAATGTTGGACACTTCGCATACTCGTGGCAGCTACTATTTGGTTGTTTGATCATTTATTTCACTAATTTGGCAACAGTCAAACGTCATCTGGGAAATGGTTTGAATTTCGGGTAAGTAAAAAAACGTTAGTGATCCATTTGGGATGACACTAAATTCATATACTATGCTGTTGAGTGTGTAAGTACATAGTGTATAATTACATAGTGTATAGTGTGCCATTCGGGATGCAGTGAATGAGAATCTGGTCGTAATCTGTAGACGTACGTTGAGGATGGCGGTCATTGCGACGTCGTTATTGATTCGTCCTTCAGATCGAGCTCTCATGGCCAGACTGACAAACCACATGCAGGGAACCCAGAACTTATTATGAGGAGAGGGAAGCTCCTGCAGCTGCCTCAGCTCCTCCGCCGTCATCAGACCTGCGGGAGAGTCAAAAACACTTCACACTGTTTAAGAGCACACTAGCTAATAAATATCCATTCCAGGCTCATTCTGAACATGCACCGCTATATACATTTCTGGAGAGCACCAAATACGTCCCAGGAGGTACGTTGTTTTGCAGTTTTTGTTTTCAGAAATCCACCAAAGGCCGCTGTGTACACTTTTTCAGATCTCAAATTTCTCTCGCGAGTGCCATTCGCACCTGCTGTTCTCATGTAAATCCACCAGAGGCCGCTGTCGACAAACTGAATGACTGACTGATTGACCGATCGACTGACCCCTCCTTCCCTAAACACAACCAACAGTTTTAAAAAGCAATCCAGAAAAAGAAAAGCCCTTGTGGCCACCTGATTTTTACCATGTTTTACCACATTCTCACCCTGTTATTTACTTGTTTATTTTATTTTTTGTCTTACCCACTTTCTGGAACCGCTCCTCACTGGACTCGAACCCTGTTGTCGTGGTCAACTCCTCTCTGCGTCTCAAGTCCACCGTCGTACGCACCGAGCCACTGGACAAACTGGTAACAGCTGAAAAGCTGTCCATACGGAGGTAAGTGATCAGCTGGTAAGTGCAAAAAGGAACGGCGTCATACCGCCACATAGCGTTCAGTTTAAAGATAAAATGTAGCCATACGTACCTCTGGCTATATAATTCGCGATCTCAGGAAATGTTTATAGGGCTACGTTTTCAGAATGAGCCTATGTTGCAATTATCCTTAAAACTAACAGACTAAAACTAACATCTAATATTTTCATTTCACGGGACCTTTGACGGACTGTCACATTTTTGGGTCATCTTGAAACATTTCCGTTGTGTTCTGTGCTATTTGCATGTGTTATGAGAAAATGAAGGCATTTTCTTAATTTGTTTGCAATGTGAGAATTTGCAACACGTATGCTGTTAAACCGATGAAGATCTTGTCTTAATTTGCTGGTGTTTTTTGTAATTGCATGTGTTTTCTTAAATCGCAGCCCATTAACCTCTCTCTTTAAAAAAACAAAACATTTAAAACATAATTTAAAAAACTAATATTTTAGCACATTGTTAGCACTGTTTTGTTGTAATTACACCATTTTGACCAGTAGGTGAATCATTTCAGTGAATCATTTCCAACATAGGCTCATTCTGAAAACGTAGCCCTATATACGTTCCTGGAGATCGCGTATTACATAGCCAGAAGTACATATGGCTGCATTTCATTTTTAAAACGAACACTATGGGGCGGTATGACGCCGTTCCTTTTCGCGCTTACCAGCTGACCTCTTACCTCCGTATGGACGGCTTTCCCGCTGTTACCAGTTTGTCCTGTTATCTCGCCATGTATTTCTGCGGACTTGAGTCAATCAATACAATTTGTTGGGTTTAGGGAAAGAGGGTGGGTCAGTCGAGCGGTCAGTCAGTCAGTCAGTCGACAGCGGCCTCTGGTGGATTTACGTGAGAACAGCAGGCACGAATGGCACTCGCGAGAGAAATTTGAGATCTGAAAAAGTGTACACAGTGGCCTCTGGTGGATTTGTGAAAACAAAAACTGCAAAAAAACTTAGCTCCTGGGACATATTTGGCGCTCTCCAGAAGTGTATATAGGGGTACGTTTTCAGAATGAGCCTGGGTCAGTGCAGGCCCGTCCTACAGGCAATATAGGCAGTCGCCTAGGGCCGCGCGTTTCTTGGAGGGCCCCACGGGCGCTCCTCTTGAATATTTACTGTGAACGTAAGCGCGAGGACGAGCACGTACGTTTAAATAAGGAACAACGGTCATTGCGCAATGCACAAACCCCATTAAACGCGATACAATTCACAATGACGGTGAGAAAAAAAATAACCTCCACATTTGATTAAAAGAATAGCTCTGTATAATTCATACATGACAAATAGCTGAAAGCGATAATAAATACACAACAACAGTATGAATAAAAGCAGAAAATATTAGAACATACCCAGCAGCACCACACTCTATTTTGCATAACATTGCCCGCGATCGGCTATTGGGTGAACTAGAATGACGTCACGTATTCCTACACAGATTCCACACATCTCTCCAAATTGCTCACATTCGATATAAAGACGAAAAAGTGTCTTAAAGTCTTAAGTAATATAACGTCACGAGTGCCATTGCTATTTTTAATCAATATTATTCAAATTTTAATTTGAAATTAAATGGCATCCAGGGGCTGCACGGTGGCGCAGTGGGCACGTTCGCCTCACAGCAAGAAGGTCGCTGGTTCGAGTCTCGGCTGGGTCAGTTGGAGTTTCTGTGTGGAGTTTGCATGTTCTCCCCGTGTTGACGTGGGTTTTTCTCCGGGTGCTCCGGTTTCCCAGACAAGTCCAAAGACATGCGGTACAGGTGAATTGGGTTAGCTAAATTGTCTGTAGTGTATGAGTGTGAATGAGTGTTTATGGATGTTTCCCAGTGATGGGTTGCAGCTGGAAGGGCATCCGCTCCGTAAAACATATGCTGGATAAGCTGGCGGTTCATTCCGCTGTGGCGACCCCAGATTAATAAGTGAAGTTTATTTATAAACTAATTTCGAGAGGAGCACGTGCTTATGATTGATAGCAGCTGGTCCCGCATTAGCTAATGCATGATCCACCAATCAGATGATTCCTAAATCACTATAAATAACCAGAGTATCTTACCTTAGCCATCTTCGTCTTGAAGAATCCCCCCTTCCACCCCTACTCCTCCCCTTTCCTCGAAAGGGCAGCACGGAGGCCCAGTGGTTAGCACTATTGCCTCACAGCAAGAATGTCACTTGCTTAAGCCTTTACCTTGCCAAGTTGACATTTCTGTGCGGAGTTTGCATGTTCTCCCCGTGTTTGCGTGGGTTTTCCCCGGGTTCTCCGGTTTCCTCCCACAGACCAAAAACACGTAACATAAGTAAGTTGACCAACCAAATCGACACCACAGACAAGCGATTAATTCAGCAATTCTCTCCATAATTATTCATTGTTCGAATCCACCTTTATCAACAGGGGAGTTCTCGAGACCTACCTGAGCTCAAACTCCCCTCTCGCCCTGCAACGGGAGGGAGCCCCGGGCTCGAGGATCTCATGAGCTCAGGGATCTCTCCCGGGACAGCATGCCAAACACGCTTTATAATCAATCATCAGCTAAGGGCGAACTCTTGAAAGGGACAAAGCCGAAAAGAAAATGAATGAATGAATGAATAAATGGCATCCAAACGCATTTTTCCGGAGCCGAAAAAAGGAGGTAAAGAAAAGCAGAGAAAGAAAAGCAAGCTCAAAGTAAAGGTATGTTCTGCAATGCATAATACATTATTAGTGCAGTATTAGGACTTGTTTTAATAAATTCAACGATGCCCATGATCACAGAAATACTTGTGTGATATGTGAGAAAAAAATAGGCCACATTTAGCATGTTTCATTAAATAACAATTAATTATCTGTCCCACTAATTCACCCTGCTGAAAACACACAGGTTTCCCCCTCATTTTGTCAAAATGGAATTTTACCTACTGTCCAACATTTAATGCAAAGTTTTGTTTGTGTAAATCTCTGTGTGAAACAAGCTAAAATGTCTCCTGCATTTGTTGTTATTAATGCATATAGTTGTTATTCATTTACAAAAACTGTATTTGATTCAAGCTTTATTTGTATATGTCAAACTTATTTACTTAATATTTTTAAATGAGTGTTTTCTGGCTTGCAAACTTATTTGTTTAAATCTGAGTAAATATTTTTTTTACATATTTATTGTAGGTTTAATATGTTACAGTTAATAAAAATGTATACACTTAAATATTAAATTACTAATATTAAAAATGTAATAATATTATTGTAATAAAATTAATAACATTAAAAAAAAAAATTTTTTTTGCTTTCTTCTCACTGTTTTTACACAAGTGGGCCCAATTTTATTTTTACTTGCCTAGGGCCCCTCAACCCTACGGGCCGGCACTGGTCTGGGTTGATCATTTCAGTGATTCAATTAAAAAGATTGGTTTCTCCAATCACTACTTTGATTGTACTTTTCTGCCTCCATACCAAATCACTTTTATTTAAATATGAAAATAAACTGCGGAGAACAGTTTTTATATTATTATGCTGTTTGGTCGAATTATGTCAGGATTTTCATGCTTGCGTGAACTACTTTAAAAACTCTTGCTAAAGCTCTTGGGAATCTGGAATAATTCCTTCCTGTTTCCTCTTTGAGTGTAAATCCCAGACACCAGAGGGTACTGGAACAAAACATGGCTTTAATCACTATTCTAGGACACATTTCTTGGCCTGAATTTGACACTTTCTGGGCTACAGTTCATTGACATTTATTCATTTATTCATTTAGCAGACAATTTTATGCAAAGTGACTTACAAGTGAGGACAAAAATGCAATTCAAATCAACAGAGAGTAGCAGTATATAATGACAAGTCTAAGGTTTTTTTTTTTTTTAAGGTTTTCTAAGTGTGTCCAATAGGTCATTTGTCGACCACACACTGTAAAAAATATCTGTTAATGAACAGGTTCCGTATTTTGTGTGTTTTTCATTTATGTATGGTTGTGAATTGGGATGTTGATCTTTGTTTCTGCCCTGTCGACTTTTGATGTTATACATTCAACTCTACAGTTTAACAAAGTGACTTTTATTGACATTTTAGTAGTTTGAAATAATATAATGGATAAGAAATAATATATAGAGAAATAAGTCTGTGAAATAACAGAAAATGTGCTGCAGTTTATTACAAGGTGTTTGTAGCGTAATATACAACACCAACCCAGACAATATATCACTGCAAACTACTAAAAATGTTCATAAAAGTCACTTTTTGAACTTTTCAAGGTTAAAAGTAGTTGGAAGGAAGATCAACATCCCATAATGCAATTCAAAAGCATAAATAAATGGGGAAAAATAAAAACATGAATCACAAAATACGAAAAACTGCTAATTTATGGATATTTTTTACAGTGCACTCGCCTGTGCAGAGCACACTCAGAATGGCACAATGTTTTCAAGAAGAACGAGGCACATAAAATAAGGTACATATGAAAAAATGAGATAGAAGGGAAAATGACAATAGAGACGGTCAGTTATAATTGCACAAATTTTTGTAATGTTTCAGTGTGCTGTTAGCCTATATTTTATTTGTTCATTTTATTTGATGTGTACGCTTTTTTGTTTGACAACTTATTAAAACTAAAACTTATTTTTCGTTCGATGTTTCATTTGAAGGCTTATTCTTACACCGTGTCCTAACTACACGCAATAAAGCTACACTCGCCGGCCACTTTATTAGGTACACCTTACTCGTACCGGGTTGGACCCCCTTTTGCCTTCAGCACTGCCTTAATCCTTCGTGGCATAGATTCAACAAGGTACTGGAAATA
>CAIGQV010017386.1:35664853-35690728 GCA_903798115.1 Danio jaintianensis
TTCTCTCCTAAGACTGCTGCCCCCGCGACCCGGCCCCGGAAAAGCGGTTGAAAATGAATGAATGAATGAATGAATGAATGAATGAATGAATGTTAATTTCTGGGTGACCTCTCCCTTTAAGAGACTTCCCCAACCAGGTTTATAAAGCTCGGGACCCTCTCAAACAGTATATTAGAGAACATGTGTTGTTATCAGATGCAGACTAACAATAATCTATATAAACATTTTTATTTTATTATTATTATTTTCTGTAACGTGTACTGTGCATTTAATCACTGTTTTAGCCAGTTTGTGAATTTATTTGCATATAGTTTCTCTCTCTCTCTTCTTTTTATTTTATTACTATTATTGTATTTTTATTATTATTATTCTAAAATTCCTAAATTAAGTTTAAAAAGTGTTTTTACGCTCACTTTAAGTCGTTTTGGACTTGTGAAACTTGTCCGTATTTCCCTGATTAAACTCTGACATAACAAGCATTACAGCCACATGACCAATCAGCTGTCTCCATTATGCTTGCCTTGTTTACTATTTGTTTACTTGTTTGCTCTTATTTCTAGAATATTCATTTATTCATTTTCCTTCGGCTTAGTCCCTTTATTCATTAGGGGTCGCCACAGTGGAATGAACCACTAACTTTTTCAGCATATGTTTTACACAGCGGATGCTCTTCCAGCTGCAACCCAGTACTGGGAAACACCCATACACTCTCACATTTACACACATACTCTACGGCCAATTTAGTTTATTCAATTTACCTATAGCGCATGTGTTTGGACGCCAACACGGGGAGAACATGCAAACTCCACACAGAAATGCCAACTGACCCAGCCGGGACTCAAACCAGCAACCTTCTTGGTGTGAGGCGACAGTGCTAATCACTGAGCCACCGTGTCACCCCTCTTTCTAGAATATATCAGTGTGAATGCACTATTTATACTACAAAACGGCGTAAAATAGTGCAAACTATGTCTTTTGGGACACACCTACAGCATTCAGTGGGTGTATATCTGAATCAGAGTGTTTTGAATATATAAAAAAATGGGGCGGGGCTTTGTCAAACCATTATTGATATAACCAAACACTATTGGATATGGATATAGGCTATGTATTTTGAAATATAACTATTATCTAAAATACAACAATAAAATAATAATAATCTGCATTTATCCACAATCTAAAATAATTAGCATCATTAATAATGTATTGCAAATATTGCATAAGTTAAAAAGGGGGAGGGGCTGTTCTGTATGCCCCGCCCGTCTTCATTTCTGTCATGCATGAAAGAACGCATTTCACAGCACTTCAGAAGAGCATTAAAGATTAATTTTACACACTGTATTCTGTGTTTTTTTAGGAGCTGAAGCTGAAGGATGAAGAGTGTGAAAGACTGTCTCATGTCAGGAATCAACTGGAGCAGGAGCTGGAGGAGCTGACTGCCAGTCTGTTTGAGGTGGGCGGGGCTAACATGACATCATCACTGACAGTAGATTGACGCTGAACAGAGAAGACCAGTAACGCATCGACACATTTATGTGTTTCTCAGCAGCAGAAGTCGTCCTAGTTCGAGAGTAGTGAATGGGAGAGCACCACAACTACATTTTTTGCATTCATATTTGCTCAGATAATAAAAGAAAAACTCCACTTTAGGGTTTATATGACTTTCCAAAAAAAAAAGGAAAGAAAGTGTGTGAGACTGATAACCGCAGCCAGAAGAGAGAACAACGTCATATCAAGGTCACTTCCTAAAAAAAGGAATTAAAGGGACAGTTCACCCAAAAATGAAAATTGTCGTCATTTATTCATCCTCCAAATTTACTCATTTACTCGTCCTTCCAAAACTGAGTTTCTTTCTTCTGTTGAACACAAAGGAAGATATATTGAAGAATGCTGGAAAAATGCTTCCATAGTATTTATTTTGTTCTTACTATGGATGTTAATGGCTGCTTTTTTCCAGCATTCTTCAGAATATCTCTCTTTGTGTTCAACAGAAGGGTTTTTGGGTGAACTGTCCCTTTAAAGGTCCTGTGAAGTGCTTTGAAATGTGCATTTTTATTCAGTGTTTGACGTAATCTCAACTAAAATATATGAAGAGAGGGTGGGACATAGAGTAGCCCTGCCCCCTTTAAAAAACAGCCAATAACGTTTTGTTTTTATCACAGCTCTGCCAGTGAGAGTGGTCGAGCTCAAGCGCATCAAATGAAAAGCAAATAAGAAGAAGGGGGCGGGGCATGTCAGATACTAGAGAGCATTTGATTGGTCAGTAGATTTGATGATAAACTGAAGTATGAGGTGACGTCAAAAAAATCAGTGATGCATTTAGGCTGAAGCTTTGCATGTTTATAATCTTCTAAATGTGAATTTTGTCACTGTTCTGAAGCACACTAGAGTATAGATATCCTTAAAACCAACATACTGATACTAACATCTAAAAAAACTTTAATAATGTCACAAACCTGTGTGTATATTCATCTCTCTTTTCTAGGAGGCTCATAAGATGGTTCGAGAAGCCAACGTGAAGCAGGCGGCGGCTGAGAAACAGCTGAAGGAGGCACAGGGAAAGGTGCTTCTCACTCTCATTTCTCATCTCAATTCAAGTTTATTTCTATAGTGCTTTTCACAATAATTATTTTTTTTAATTCAAAGCAGCTTTACAAAAGGTGCCCATTATTACAGTACAATAAAAATCAGAAAAGTTTAGGTTATTACTTACCATAACATTATAAGTTACTAATAACTTTAATTAAATAATTAACTAATAACGTTATCACTTAAAGTTATTATATACAAGTTTTTAGTTGACTAAAATGATTAGTCTTTAATCTAGTTTTGAACTGAGTCTCAGACATTATCAGGAAGGCTATTCCAGAGTTTAGGAGCCATATATGAAAACGCTTGACCTCCTTCAGTGGACTTTGCTATTCTGGGTAGTAGGGCTGAACAATATATCGTTTGAGCATCGATATCGATATCGTGTGTTTTAAAATTATTTTAATAATGACTGCGTTATTTTATGTTTGATTGTTCAATTTCTGTACTTCAATATTGTTAGACTCCCCAGAAAACCATAAAGCACTGTTTACTTCACTTTTATTTTTGTTCTGTCGTATTTATATATGCTTATTATTTATTATGTTTTATTCAGATGCACTACATAGAAAAAGACTTGATCATCCTGGTCGATCTAAATGAATGAAATCATGCCAAATAGAGCTATTCAGATCATCTGTTTAAATTATATTCATATCGCAATATATATACCTCAGCAAAACAAAATATCGCAGTGTCAGATTTTTCCAATATCGTGCAGCATTACTGGGTACTACATCAGGTCAAATCTGAACCTGTCTGTCGTGTTAGATCGATGTCCTGCAGGCGGAGGTCAGCGCTTTGAAGACCCTGGTGTTGACCTCTACACCCTCGTCCCCGAACCGCCAGCTCCACCCGCAGCTGCTGTCGCCGAGCTCCAGTCGGGCATCGTCTCGACCATTCGGACACACGCGCAACAAGAGCGCCAGCGGAGCCCTGCAGACGGAGCCCGCAAACCCTGAGAAAGACACCGACAACCACGACAAAGAGGTGCACCCATACACTCATGACTATAGCTGAGTAAAAAATAGATTCTGAATGCTTGATTCTGATTGGCTGATGAGCATTCTAAGGTGTGCTGTTATTTTCAGATAAACGCACAGCTAAAGTAGTTCGGGCAGGTTTTGAGCACATTACACCTCCATATCAGTACGCTGAATAATTTGTTATTTCACAGCTACGACATTCAGAAATGAAGCAATTGACTACCTTTATGAATGGATCATTGATTGATTCATTAAAACAATTTGTTTAAAACAAAAGATTCATTTAGAAATCAATCAAGTGTCTGTTTTTTATGAATGACTCAAATGATTTGTTCAAATGATTCATTCAAAACAGCTGATTCATTCAGATACAAAGCAAGTGACTGTCTTTATGAATGGGTCATTGAACGATAAACTCAAATGATTCATTTAAAACAACTGATTCATTTAGATACAAAGCAGTAGACTCTCTTTATGAATGACTCAAATGAATAAAGTGACTCAGAGACTGGTTTTGATGTGTACCTGTGTGATGACGGCGTGATCAGTGTTTTCTTGCTGTTCTTCTTCTTTTTTTCTGCTCTGTGTTTCTCTGATGTCTGCAGCTCCTGTCTTCCTCTCTCTGATACTGTGTGTCTGATTCCTGACCTCTGACCTGTCTGACCTCTGCTGCCAGAGGCTTCCTGTTGCCAGGTAACTGCTTGGCAGGTCTCTATGGCAACAGGGTACATATGGTTCCGAAAATATGCTGGAAAAAATAAGATGTATTTATTATAACTAGTTACATTGAGAAATTGCTTTTTAGTAAGGATAATCTAAACTATGAAGCAAATGACTGCCTTTATGAATGACTCAAATGATTCATTCAAAACAGCTGATTCATGTAGAAACAAAGCAAGTGACCGTCTTTATGAATGGGTCAGTGAATCATAAACTCAAATGATTCTTTCAAAACAGCTGATTCATTTAGAAACAAAGCAAGTGACCGTCTTTATGAACGAGTCATTGAATCATGAACTCAAATGATTCTTTCAAAACAGCTGATTCATTTAAAAACAAAGCAAGTGACCGTCTTTATGAATGGGTTAGTGAATCATAAATTTAAATGATTCATTCAAAACAGCTGATTCATTTAGAAACAAAGCAACTGGCTGTCCTTACGAATGGGTCAGTGAATCATAAATTCAAATGATTCATTCAAAACAGCTGATTCATTTGGAAACAAAGCAATTAATTCTCTTTATGAGTGGATCATTAAATTATTAATCAAAACAAATAGGATTCATTTGGAAACAAAGCAGCTTGACTGTCTTTATAATTGGGCGCTTGAATCAAACTCAAATGACTCCTTCAAAATAGCTGATTCATTCAGAAACAAAGCAAATGACTGTTTTTATGAATGGGTTATTAAATCATAAGCTCAAATGATTCATTCAAAACAGCTGATTCATTTACAAACAAAGCAACTGACTGTCTTTATGAATAGAAATAATGCTTCGATTAATCTAAACTGAGTATAAATAATGTGAGTGTGTCTGTGTGGGTTGTGTAGCTGGACTCAGTGCTGTTTGCAGAGTTCCTGTCCTGGAAGGAGTGTCCGAATCTGGAGCGTTCGTCCGCCTTCATCAGCCGTGTCTACAGAGAGGACATTGGGCCCTGTCTGTCCTTCACCTCCGCTGAGGTCAGTATGTGTTCACATCCATTCACATCCCATCACAGGCTCCTCTGACGCTCCGTTTCTGCTCTCCTCCAGCTCTCCCAGTCAGTCCAGTGCTGTGTGGAGAATAACTCTCTGACCATTGAGCCCGTCATCACATCCTCCCTGCCCGCCGACAAAAACATCCATCAAGGAGGAACAAAGTAAGTCACAGATGGACGAAAGTAAACGAATGAACTTCATGAATGACTCAAATGATTCATTCAAAACAGCAGATTCACTGAGAAACTAAGCAAGTGACTGTCTTTATGAATGGGTCATTTAATCATCATTTAAAACAATTTGTTAAAAACAAACAATTCATTTGGAAACAAAATAAGTGGCTGCTTTCATGAATGGATCATTGAATCATTCATCAGTCAGAGTCATTGAATCATAAACTCAAATGATTTGATCAAAACACCTGATTATGGTATGAATCAAATGACTGGATCGTTGAACCATTCATTAAAACAATTTGTTCTTAACAAAGTATTGATTTAGAAATTAAGCAAGTTGACTGTCTTTATGAATTACTCAAATGATTAGTTCATTACCACAGATTAATTTAGAAACAAATCAAATGACTGTCTTTATGAATGATTCTTTGAATCATAAACTCATGATTCATTCTAAACAGCTGAACCATATAGAAATGAAGCAAATGACTGCTTAAAAATGAATGATTGAATCATTTATTAAAACAATTTGTCCAAAGCAGGAGATTTATTTAGAAACTAAGCAAGGGACTGTATTTATGAATGGATCATTGAATCATAAACTCAAATGATTTATACAAAACAGTTGATTCATTAAGAAGCTAAGTAAATGTATTAAATCTTTATGAATGAATCATTAAATCATTCACTTACAATTCTTTCAAAAAAACCATTCAGGAAAGAAACTGCAGTTGAGATGCACAAATGTTTGTTTGGAAATATTTTTATTAGCAAAACAAGAAAAAACGTACAATATTGTGTCTAAAATGTAACTCACACCATATTAACTTCTCATTTCTTGTCTTAATATTGTGATATTCATATAAATAAAATTAGATAAATGTGATATATACACTCACCGGCCACTTTATTAGGTACACCTGTCTAACTGCTCGCTAACACAAATTTCTAATCAGCCAATCACATGGCAGCAACTCAATGCATTTAGGCATGTAGACATGATCAAGACGATCTGGTGCAGTTCAAACCGAGCATCAGAATGGGAAAGAAAGGGGATTTAAGTGACTTTGAACGTGGCATGGTTGTTGGTGCCAGACGGGCTGGTCTGAGTATTTCAGAAACTGCTGATCTACTGGGATTTTCACGCACAACCATCTCTAGGGTTTACAGAGAATGGTCCGAAAAAGGGAAAATATCCAGTGAGCGGCAGTTCTGTGGCCGCAAATGCCTTGTTGATGCCAGAGGTCAGAGGAGAATGGCCAGACTGGTTCCAGCTGATAGAAAGGCAACAGTAACTCAAATAACCACTCGTTACAACCGAGGTCTGCAGAAGAGCATCTCTGAACGCACAACACGTCCAACCTTGAGGCAGATGGGCTACAGCAGCAGAAGACCACACCAGGTGGCACTCCTGTCAGCTAAGAACAGGAAACTGAGGCAACAATTCACACAGGCTCACCAACATTGGACAATAGAAGATTGAAAAAACGTTGCCTGGTCTGATGAGTCTCGACTTCTGCTGCGACATTCAGATGGTAGGGTCAGAATTTGGCGTCAACAACATGAAAGCAGGGATCCATCCTGCCTTGCATCAACGGTTCAGGCTGGTGGTGGTGGTGTAATGGTGTGGGGGATATTTTCTTGGCACACTTTGGGCCCATTAGTACCAATTGAGCATCGTGTCAACGCCACAGACTACCTGAGTATTGTTGCTGACCATGTCCATCCCTTTATGACCACAGTGTACCCATCTTCTGATGGCTACTTTCAGCAGGATAACTCACCATGTCATAGAGCGTGAATCATCTCAGACTGGTTTCTTGAACATGACAATGAGTTCACTGTACTCAAATGGCCTCCACAGTCACCAGATCTCAATCCAATAGAGCACCTTTGGGATGTGGTGAAACGGGAGATTCGCATCATGGATGTGCAGCCGACAAATCTGCAGCAACTACGTGATGCTATCATGTCAATATGGACCAACATCTCTGAGGAATATTTCCAGTACCTTGTTGAATCTATGCCACGAAGGATTAAGGCAGTGCTGAAGGCAAAAGGGGGTCCAACCCGGTACTAGTAAGGTGTACCTAATAAAGTGGCCGGTGAGTGTATATTATTGAACTGTTTCATATCTTAAGAATATATAAACATAAACCCACAGGGATATTTTCTGCTTTCTCATAAATCAAGCGATTGATCCTGGAAATCATGTTTTAATCAGACCTGAATCTTTCTTAAATTTTTGTTGATTTGGTGTTTTTTTCGCAGCGGTTGCTGGACACCAGTAGAAATGCAAGTCATTCAGAGAAACAAATGTGCACAAAATACTGTTTACACAAACTAACACATTATACTGTCAGTTCCTGTCTAGATGGATAATTATTTTTATTTATTTATTTAATATTTTTAATTAATTTTATTATTATTTTTAATTATTATTTATTAATAAAAAAATGTTTTATTCAAATACATGCTAAACACATTTACTATAAATGTTTCAATATATTATATTAAATAAATATATTTAAATTTAAGAAAATAATGTACAAATTTAAATTTGATTGATACATTTTTGCTAAAATAAATACACAATATATAAAATAAAACATAAAAAATGTCAAATTAAATAAAACATCAAAATGTAAAAAAAACAACACTTTACTGATTATTCTTGTTAGTTAAATCATCAATATTAATACCTTATTGTAAAGTATATATTTTATTTTTAATTAATATTTTCCGTCCTCAGCTTTCGGCTTTTAGAAGAACAGGTTTTTAGTGTTTGTTTGTTTTTCTGGGCGTGCTTGAATATGATTGGCTGTTGAGAGTGCTCTGTGGTTTGATTGACAGTTCTGTTGACCAGTGTTGTTCTCTTGTGTCTGATCAGTAAGTGTGCGCTGAGTGGATTGTCACGCCCCTGCAGACATCGCATTAAACTGGGAGATAAAGAGAATTATTATTATATTTCTCCATCCAGCAGAGCTCGAGTGAGTCTCTCATCTCCATCACTGCTTTAATATTCGGTTTACTTGAGGATCAGCTAATAAACGTCAGTGTTTCTCCTCACAGATCACCGCCGTGTGTAATTTCTTCACATACATCAGGTACATCCAGCAAGGCCTCGTCAGACAGGAGGGTGAGTCTCCCCACTTTGGCTATTTAAATGATATACAGCTGAAGTCAAAATTATTCACCCTCCTGTGAATTTGTTTTTCTTTTTTTTCTTTTTCCCAAATGATGTTGAACAGATTCAGGAATTTTTCACAGTATTTCCTATAATATTTTTTCTTCTGGAGAAAGTCTTAATTGTTTTATTTCGGCTAGAATAAAAGCAGTTTTTTATTTTTTTAAAAACATTTTAAGCTCAATATTATTAACTCCTTTAAGCAATATTTGTTTTGGATTGTCTACAGAATAAACCATTATACAATGACTTGCCTAATTACCCTAGTTAAGCCTTTAAATGTCACTTTAAGCTGAATACTAGCATCTTGAAGAATATCTGGTCAAATATTATGTGCTGTCATCATGGCAAAGATAAGTTTTTGTGAACAAGTTTAAGACTAAGCAATTTTATAGGGGTGATTAATATTTTATATTTATTCATACGACTTAATTATAACTAAATAAAAATCAGAAAATACCACTTATCCTAATAAAGCATGTCAGGAGAGCTGCTAACGGAACGGAGATTTTTTTTCTTTTTTTCTTCTGTGTGTTTGTAGTTCAGCAAATGTTCCTGGAAGTGATGCGCCTGCGGAGAGAGATGAGTGTGGCTAAACTGGGCTTTTTCAACACCGAGCAGAGCTAAAACACACACACACCATCATCATCATTATCACACACTCCCATGATGCAGTGCTCAGAGCTGCACTTTGAAAAATATCTGTAAATTAGCAGTTTTCCATATTTTGTGATTCATGTATTGATTTTCCCCCGTTTATATCTGCTTTTGAATCGCATTATGGGATCTTGATCTTCCTTCTCAAGGTTAAAAGTTGTTGGAAGTTTGAAAAAGTGACTTTTATTGACATTTTTAATAGTTTGCAGTGCTATATTGTCTGGGTTGGTTTGTATATTATGCTACAAACACCTTGTAATAAACTACCAGCACATTTTCTGTTATTTTTTTTTTCTTATATTATTTCAAACTACTAAACTGTCACTAAAAGTCACTTTGTTAAACTGTAGAGTTGAATTTCCAACACCAAAAGTCGACAGAGCAGAGATCAACATCCCATAATGCAATTCACAACCATAAATAAACAGAAAACACACAAAATACGGAAACTGTTGATTATCAGATGTTTATTGCAGTGTGCAGTCAAACAGGATCATCACCGATTCACTGTTTCTGCTTCCGGACTGAACGCAGTAAACGGGTCACTAATAACTCTGAGGTAAAACTCGATTTCAGCTGAACACTTTTTATATATTTTACAGCTGAAATGTCTCTGACAAACAGATGCTTATTTCTGCCACGGAGTAAAATTTGAAAATGGGTGATTGGGACTTTTTTTCTTCACATTTGCAAGTTTGTGTTTTGTAAATTTCTACGTTTTTTTTCTACCACTAGAATAAAAAATAAAACAAGATATCCGCATTTTATTTAAAAATTCAGCTTTTTTTCCGGGCAGCACGGTGGCTCAGTGGTTAGCACTGTGGCCTCACAGTAAGAAGGTCGCTGGTTCGAGTCCTGGCTGGGATTTCTGTGTGGAGTTTGTATGTTCTCCCCGTGTTGGCGTGGGTTTTCTCCGGGAGCTCCGGTTTCCCCCACAGTCCAAATACATGCGCTATAGGTGAATTGAAGAAACTAAATTGGCCGTAGTGTATGAGTGTTTCCCAGGCATCCGAGAAGGGCATCCGCTGTGTAAAACATATGCCGGATAAGTTGGTGGTTCAGTCCACTGTGGCGACCCCTTGCCTGTTTATATATCACAATTCAGACATCAGAACTGATATTCATATGAAATATTTAACATTAACAATCACATTTATTAGTTTTCTTTTTGTGTCACAGATTTTTTAGTTATAAAAAGGAAATTAAGCCTTTTAGTATACACTTTAGAGTCTATATCTCACTTTTTAATTTATTTTCTGGCTTAAAAAACTTCAAAATAAAAAAGGTAATTGCAGCTTTTTATATACATTTTCTTTTTTTTATTAGTAGTATTTCTATTTTAACACTTTTGCAAAACAAAATCTTGCAGTTCTGTCTTTTTCATTTTTTTTATATCAATAAATATAATAATTTTTAAAAACTCAATATAGTGTATAAATATATATATTGTTTAATATGGACTAATTTACTATTCAAAAATACAACTAGTAAAATAATTAACAATTTAGACTTTTCACAACTGATAGTTTTTACATTTCTCACACACAATTGGCATATTTATGTAAAAAAAGTTTTTGCAGAGTTGCTATTTACACACTTTTGCAGTGTAAAATCTCGCAGTTCTGTCGCTTATTTCATGTATATCAATAAATAAATAGAATATTTTTTAATTTTCAATATATAGACAATATTTATATAGAAAATAAATGTATATAGTCATTTTATTTTATATATATATATATATATATAAAGTGAATTTGATGCGCGAATGAAGCGAGTAAACTCAAAATGTTCACGTCCATTTACGCGCGGGACACGTCTGGTGTGAACACAGCATATATATATATATATATATATATTTTTTTTTTTTTGTTTAATACGGACTAATTTACTATTTATTCAAAAATACCACTGTTAAAAATAATATAATCGAACAAAAAAATACAACAATTAATAGCAATTGCATTAATAATTCACAATTAAGACTTTTCTTTTCACAACTGCTAGTTTTTACACACACACACACACACACTTCTAAGTTAACATTTTGCCATTCAGACTCCAACTGCACAGCATAATCTCATTTTTTGATATTAAAAAGTCTCAATTACTTTTTTTTTTTTTACTAAATCCGTGGCTGAAATAAGGTTTTATACTGTTTGCAAAAGAAAGAGAGTCAACACTTGAACCCTCATATTCACAATATTTTCTATGTTTGTCCTCCGAAATTCTGGAAAATAAAATCATTGTCTTGTATATTTAGGAAATATTACAAATCCACAATAAAAAGTTACATTATACATTTAAATAACAACATATAAACGTTTATTAATAGAATTAGATCTGGAATTGGAGCGCAATAAAAAAAAAAACACTAGGCTGCTTTCTGTCCCAGCATGCTTTGTGCCTCAGTGAACAGTTTACAATCTTTTCCAGGCAAACCTCAATTAAAGAGGCTCAGTCTGTTACTGACGTCCCGTATAATATGGATATGGATGATCATATAATCAGCAGCACAATTAATGGGGTTGTCCCATGATGCATTGCACTCATATACAGTAGATAATAGTTGTTGCATGATTGACAGTCGCTGTCTGAAAGCACAGATACAGTGTTTACAGTAGATCTGCCCTGCGATGGATATTTTATATGATGTCTACACTCAGCTCCATCACTTTAGTGCCGGTTATCGCAAGTTAAAATGCCTCGTTGTGTTTTAAATAAGCTTCTTATGTGTTTTCAGCCTATTAAAAAGCATCTTCAGAGTATGAATGTGTGATTGGTCTTGTTTTTTTGTGAATTACACCATGTCTAATGCTGTGTTCACACCATACATGTCCTGCGCGAATAAATCACGCGTAAATAGACACGTGAACATTTTCAGTTTACTCGTGCGTCAAATTCACTTCACACTAGACCCAGAATCGCGTCATGGGCAGGGCTTCTGTCTGCCCGGTGACTCTAGCTTTGTTGCTAAATGGCTAACATGGATTTTATTGAGATAGTAGCTGTGCTTTATGTGCTCTAGGAAGGCTGAAAAACAGCGTAGATTCGTTCGGCGCCGTGTCTGAGACCACTAGATCCTTGCAGAGGTGCACCCAGCTCTGTGAATTCATCAACTCCTCCAGAAACTGTACCTGGATGATGGAGGCTTTCAGCGGTGCTTCAGACTGAGCCCAGTCCAGTTTGATGAGCTGTTGTCCGGTGTCCGCAGGAGGATTTCCCCTCGGGACACCAACAACATGCATTACGTCATAATCACGCCCATACTAGAGCAAGCTCCTGATTGGTTAACGTGGCGCAAATGTCCACTAAAATTTATATTTTTGAACTCGCATCATTCATGCTGCTTCATTCGCGCCACAAGATGTCTATTTGCGTCTTTGCATTGACTTAACATGTAAATCACTCGTGCTTGACGCTTCATCTGCATCTGGTGTGAACGCACCATAACAACAGGCAATGTGGCGACATGCGATAAAAGATCTTTTCCATGTTAAAAGTAGCTTTCGTCATATCATCTGCCAGGGCGACGTGCGAAATTTCTATTTATAAACTATATTATATTATTACTATTTTATAACTATTTCTATAACGTTGTGGCAGAACAACGGCATAAACTACTATGACAATGATCCCCTCAGGTACTGATTATGTGCTTTATTCAGTGTTAAATGCTCCTAATGTGAGTTTAAATATAATTTTACATGAGATTTATTGCCATAATACTGAAAACAGCAGCAGATCGTTCACCTCAGATCTTGAAAATAAAATAACCAGCGGACGGTTTGAAAATGAAAGTCAGAAATGTGATTCAGTGCAAACCAACAACATCAGTCACTCAGCAGCCTATTAATAACGTTAAAGAGGTTTAATATGGGTTAATTAGACTAAAAGCCAGTTAGTTGGGAGAGCAGTGGCTGGTATTGAAATGTTTCTGTCGTGTCTCATTGCGTTTGCTGCAGACACATTAATTGCTTGTCGCTGGAATCTTGTCACGACAAGTGTTGTTAGAATTATCAGAAGTCAAGGGGCAGTTGTGGCCTAATGGTTAGCAAGCTGGACTTCATTCATTTCCCGGTCCCGGCAGGTGAATAAACCACATTATCCTATGTGCTTGGAAGCAATAGCTGCCCACTGCTCTAGGTGTATGCCCACTGTTTATGTGTGTGTGCTCACTCCTCAATCAAAATGTTGTGTTGCTCCTGGATCCAAGTAGGTATCGCTTGCATCCAGAGACCTCCAAGTGGGAGGGATTACACCGCAAGTAGGCTGGGTGACCTCTAAGTGGGAGGGACCTATGCTGCAAGTAGGCTGGGTTTAGGGTTAGTGTAGGTGTAGTAGACATTAATAAAACACAAAAGGTTGGACTCCATGTCATGTACAAGAATTTAAATAAATGAAAACTATTGACCTTATACTTCAATGTGGAAGTGCACTCGTTTTTGTGATTGTTTTAGAACTTCCGATTCAGTCGCCTATGGGAGAAATGACTAGGAATAATAAACGGCAGAAAATGGTCAAACTACTTGCTCTACAAACAATTGTGTTCATGACACAACAAAGCAGAATAATATAATAAGAAAATATCAGTTTGCAATATTAAGCAGCATAATGAGCCGTTTTTAACGTCTAAAAACGAATGGAAGTAAATGAGACCGGAAGTCTCGAGCCAAAAAGATTCAAATGGCTGCGGCAGAGGACCTCTGCTTTTTTAATTTATTTTTTATTTTCCATTTTTTTATTCTGCTTTTTTATTCATTCATATTTTTTTTATTTATATATATTTTTTTCCCATCAGATGTTAATTGATTTATTTGGGGATTGTTTTGTCGGGGCTAGATAGGATTGTATATGGTGTGTGGGTTGCTGCAAAATGTAAAATGCTATTTGCAAGAATAAAAATTCCATGACAAAAATAAAACATAAAATAAAAACAGAGGACCAATTTTGAGTATGGGTAAAAATCCCTTGACTTCAAATCTGTCCTAGCGAGGGAGAACTTTAATCCATGAAAAAATGTATCCTATTAATCTATTAGTCTGGTTTAGAAATGTATATATATTTATAATACATACCTTACATTTATTTAAAGATGAAAGCAAGCAAGATCATAAAAAGGTCAATATTATTATCCCCTTTAAGAAATTATTTTATTCAATTAGACAAACTACTGTTGTCCAATAACTTGCCTAATTAACCTAGTTAAGCCTCTAAATGTCACTTTAAGCTGAATACTAGTATCTTGAAAAATATCTAGTCAAATATTATGGGCTGTCATCATGGCAAAGACTAAAGAAATTAGTTATTAGAATGAGTTATTAAAACTATTGTTTAAAAAAGGATTAATATTTCACAGTGGGGTTAATCGTTTTTCCTCTGCATAAATATTCCAGTATAAATATGTGTACAAATTCACCAATACGTGTACAAACGTGTATAAATATGTGTACCAACAAAGCGTCAGTTTTTTTTGAGCATCAGCTGATGTGACGTCTCATGACAGGAGATTTAACACAGACAAAAGCCTTCTGAAGGGCAGGAATACTGTGAGAAATGTTAAAAATGCCGTGCCTTCATGCGTTTCCAGACTGTGCTTATGAAACCGGAACACTGAACATGTAAAAACAAACCAGTTTTCCCTCAGCTCGTCCTCTGACAGCACTCAGGCTTCGGCGGATCGGCTCTCCGCAGGACAAATCTGCAGGATCGACGGGTAAAGTGTGAATATTGTGTGTTTACGCATGTTAGACAACAGTGTTAGCGGTTTCTGACAGACCTCTGATAGCAGAAGAGGAGGAGCACAATCAAAGCCACGCCCCCCAGGACTGACATCACTGACGCAGCAATGGAGGAGGCGGAGAGGGGCGGAGCTGCAGCTTCTGAATATGTAACAGGTCACAGCTCATTAGTGTGATTAATATGTAACATCACATCTCAGTGTGATTAATATGCAAACAGGGCTGAAGCTTCAGAATATTTAACAGATTACAACTAATTAATATTCATTAATTTGTGGGTGGAGCTACAGTTCCTGAATATCTAACAAATTACAGCTCATTAATGTATTTAATATGAGTTAATGTGTGGGCGGAGCTACAGTTTCTGAATATGTAACAAATTACAGATCATTAGTGTGATTAATATGTTAATATGTAACATCACAGCTCATTAGTGTGATTAATATGCAAGCAGAGCTGAAGCTTCTGAATATGTAACAGATTAAAGCTAATTAATATGCATTTATGTGTGGGGGCGGAGCTACGGTTCCTGAACATCTAAGAAATTACAGCTCATTAATGTAATTAATATGCATTAATGTGTAGGCAGAGCTGCAGCTTCTGAATATGCCAAAAATGACAACTTATTGATGTAATTAATATGCATTAATGTGTGGGCAGTTCATAAATGCAGTTAACAGTTCATAAATGTGATTAAGATGTTAATTAGCAGATTTCAGCTAATTAATGTTTACAGCTCATTGATGTGATTAATACGTGAGTGGAGCTACGGTTTCTGAATATATAACATCACAGCACATGAATATGATTAATATGTGATTATGTAACCGATCAAAGCTCATTAATGTGATTAATATGCAAGCTGAGCTGCAGCTTCTGAATATGTAACAGATTACAACTTGTTAATGTGATTAATATATGGGCAGAGCTACAGTTTCTGTTTATATAACAAATTACAGCTCATTAATATAATCAATATGCATTAAAGTGTGGGCGGAGCTGCAGCTTCTGAATATGTAACAGGTCACAGCTCAATTATATGATTAACATGCGATGATTGAGGAAACAGCAGGTGATGTGTGTGGTAGCAGCTGCTCACCTGTACAAGTGTGTCCTCCAGGTGTGTTGAAGCACTGCAGGTGTGGAGGACAGACGGACGGATCAGTGGTACATTCATCAATATCTGAAAAAACACTGGTTTAATAAACTGGGTGTGTTCATTTTTTTAAACAAATTTTGATTGCAATTCAATTAAATTCTATTTTTCATGACTACTTACTGTTTAATACTTAATATTTAAACATATGTTACTCTATATATAATGTTTCCTAAATAACCTATTATGGTTATTTAAAAATGAAATGAAATGAAATGAAATCAGATCAGACCTTGGCAAGTGGGTATTTGTGGGCTCCAGCGTTGTGTTTGTGGGTCACAGATGACGTGTGTGGCTCCGTTAAGCAGGAATCCAGCAGGACACTGATAAAACACAGCAGAGCCACAGAGGACAGAGAAACCCAGAGTCAACCGCGGCACCGCACCACACACTGGGTCTGAAAACAACACCAGTTAACAGCACACCAAGATCAGATTAAATTTTTTTTTAAACAATTAGAAAAAAAATTTGAATGGGTCAGTCCAAATTAATTAATTAATAAATTTTGTCAATTAAAAAACTTATTAGCAATTTAAAAAATAATTATAAATTTGTAAAATTCTCAATTTTACATTTTATTTAATTATTTAACTTATAAATAACCATAATAGGCTGTCAGATTCATCAGTTTAATTAATAATTAACCAATTATAATTAATAAAACATTTAAACAACCATATTTTGAAATAAAGTTTATACATATTCATAATTTATTTTAATAAAAGAATATTATCATAATAAAAAAAAAGTAATTTAATTAAATAATTAAAATAAAATAAAAATGCATTTATAAATAACCATAACAGGGTGTCAGATTGATCAGTTTAATTTACTTTAATCAATTATTATTAATTTAATTTTTAAATAACCATAAATAACCATATTTTTAAATACATTTAATAAATACATATCCATAATTTATTTTAATAAAAGAATATTATAGTAACTTAAAAATAAAATAATAATTTAATTTATAAATAACCATAATAGGGTGTCAGATTGATCCGTTTAATTTACTTTAATCAATTATTTTTATTATTTCTAAATTCACAAATAAAAATCAATAAACTGGGTATCAGTAGTCCAAATTTGAATATATTTAACTATTTAAATATTCATTCATTCATTTTATTTTCGGCTTAGTCCCTTTATTAATCAGGGGTAGCCACAGCGGAATGAACCACCAACTTATCCAGCATATGTTTTACGCAGCAGATTGCCTTCCAGCTACAACCCATCACTGGGAAACATATGTATGTAATGTGAGGTCAGTCAGTACCCGTGTCCGGCTCAGTCCAGGCCGAGATGTTGAAGAGCTGGATGTTGGAGCAGGACAGCAGCTCTTCAGGACGGAGTGTGTTTGTGAACGGGTCGACGGGCACCTGCCGGATGTGTGTGTTTTCACAGATGATTCGGGACAGAGAAGTGGAGCGGAGAGCGTCTCTTTGACTCGAGCTGAACACTCCTTCATTCTGCCACCAGAAGCTGAAATAATCAACACTTTAGCATATCAGGACACACACAGCCAGAACTACTCAGCTTAAACTACTTATTTTATACAAAAAGAAAAAAATTGGAATATTATAGTAATTTCATTTCAGCAGAACATTCATCAGCTTTTTGCATAAATAATATTAACAGTAATTGTAATATTAAATACAGTTTAAAAATCTTACATTTAAAATTGTTTAAAAAATATATTTAATTTTAATAAAAAATATATATTTTAATGTATTTGAATTGAATTTAAATAAAACATTGCTTTAATGAACTGGTTGTCAATTCATAAGTGCAATATGTATTTTTAAATATAATAAAAATTAATGTCATATTTAATTGAATAATATATATATATATATATATATATATATATATTAATAAATGCTTAATCTAATATTTTAACATATTATATTTAATGTAATGAATAAATAAATAAATGCCCAAACATCCAAATGAAATGAATAAAATATTCATCAATATTTTAATATGCAAAAACATTATTTCAATACATTGGTATTCAGATGGCTCAGTCCATTTCTTTATATTATTTTATATTTATACATTTATATGTAACAATAATTATTTATACATTTTTATTTAATTTATTATTTAATCTAATATAATATTCATTTAATTTTCATTTATAATAACCAATAAAACTTTGCTTAGCATGTAATTCAATATTTAATTGGGGGTCAGTGTGTGGGTCAGTTTGTGGGTCTGAGTCTGGGTCAGCGTGTGACTCAGTTTGTGAGTCAGTTTGTGAGTCAGCATGTGGGTTAGTGTGGTTAGTAAATGGTCAGCGTGTGGGTCCAAGTCTGGGTCAGCGTGTGGGTCAGTATGTGGTCAACTCACCGGTCTCCGTCTCTCAGGACTCTGAACTGTCTGGTTATAAGGCAGGCCAGCAGCGGCCCCACGCGGCCCCCGGGCAGAGCCGGCTCCGCAATGGCCCCAACCCATACGTCTATATTCTCAGCAACTCCATACAGATCCAGCAGCTTCCTGGCCAGAGCAGCGTTACCCAGAATCCCTGATAAAGCAGACTCATTCACCGGCGCAGGCAGACCGCAGAGCTCACGCCAGGCACTGTAACCTAACGCAGAAATAAATAACTATAATACTTCATAAAACAAACAATTCCGGTTCTCGATTCTGATTTTGAGCAGTGTTCTGAGCTGTTGTAAAATATTCTACAAACACACACCGTGACTGTTGCTTGGAAACTGTTCTGCTATCAGCAGTACTGAGCTTGCTACATATATGGAATAACTGTTTTATATAAACAAATAGGACATTATTTTGTTGTTGTAACAAGCAAATTGTTGTTAAATAATTTCTATTATATGGGAGATATAGGAGGAAATGTATGTTTTGATATAATAAAAAAATGCACATATCTTATTTATGAAAGTAATTGTTGTAATATAAATTAGTAAAAAAAATCATGAGCAGAAAAAATCATAAGTTAAAATCATCATCAAAAGGTAAAAATAGTAAAATTATGCAATACCAATAATTTCAATAAAACTGCATTAAGAAAGATCATATATATATATATATGTCAAAATACAATAATAATTTAAAGTAAACAAATTTAGAAACATATTAACAAATAATGAAAATTTATAGCGAGTGTATAATATGAAATGCAAGTTATTATTGGAGTATTTTTTGGTTCAAATTAAAGTCGTCCTCAGATTAAGGCAAAATTGTGAAATTAGTATTACAGTATTATATTACAAAATAATATAATGATGATTGTAAAAAAGGACAGTTACAGTAAGTGAGTCAGGTTCGCTTAAAAAAATAAATAAAATAAAAAAGTATATATATATATTTATACACAAACAAACAAACAAAAAATAAATAAATAAACAAATAAAAAACTAATAAATAAATAAGTGAAATGAATATATAAACAAATAAATAAATCAGTCAATCAATAAGTCAGTCACCTTGCAGGCCGTGGTCTCGTCCTCTCTGCAGGTTTAGTGCGGCGAGGTCGAGCGGCAGGCCTCCATGAGCCTGGAAAAGCCTCTCGGTCAGTTCCTCCACCATCATCTGATCCGCCGTCTGCAGTTTAGCCGGAGACACCAGTAAACCACGCAGCACTGGGTCAATACCTCCTGCGCAGGCAAACATTCACATGCGTCAGCAAATGCAATATACAGCTGAAGCCAAAATTATAAGCCTTTTTTATAAGCCAAAATTATAAGCCTAATTATAAGCCTTTTTTTTATATATTTCCCAAGTGATGATTAACAGGAAGGGCTAATTTTCCTTTAATATTTTTTTCTTCTGCGGAAAAAGTCTTATTTTTTTAGTTTGTCTGGAATAAAAACAGCTTATAATGTTTTTAAAACTACTTCAAGGTCAATATTATTAGCCTCCTTAAGAAATTATTATTTTTTCGATTGTCTACTGAACAGACCACTGTTGACCGATGACTTGCCTAATTAACCTAGCTTACCTAGTTAACCTAATTAACCTAGTTAAGACTTGAAATTACACTTTAAGCTGAATACTAGTATCTTGAAAAATATCTAGAAAAACATTATGTACTGTCATCATGAGAAGACGATAGAATTTAGTTATTAGAAATTAGTTATTAAAATTATTAACAGCACTAAAATATTTTAAACTAATTACAATTTCACTGGAGGGCTAATAATTTTTGATATTCAACTGTATATCTTAAAAATACAATTTGTAGAATTTGCAAAGCATTGTTTTTAGCGACACCAGTGGCCATACTGTGAACTGCAGCCAGAAACTCTTGCGCACGTACAGTAACAAACAAAAGACTAAAAGTGATCCAATAAATCGCAAAAACATTTTTCTTTCTTTGATTATAAGTAGAAATAAGTTGGAAATAATTTTATCTGTGATATATGTATAATTAACATCTTGTCCATATGCAACATTTTGATGAATATGTAAATATATGCTACACAATATACTGTCAATCACAAAATAAACACAAGATAAATGAAGGCAATGAGAAAAAGCATCTGATCATAGAGATAAGGATATCTTTGAATATTTTTTAAATTATACAGTTATAATAGTTTGATTATAAAGTATATTTGGGTATATATTCTGTATAGATATACGTATGTTAGACTATAGTTTGAATAATTATTACCTACTGGCTAAAAAGTATTAATTTATGGAGCAATTAATAAATGTATAAAATATCTTTAACTCTCAAATGCCAACAAAATGAAACCGGAAATTTAAACCTACTGTTCTTATGCAAATTAGTGCATATTAAATAAACATTTAAACATGCACTCGCAACAACAGTCACTGGTTCGATTCCCAAGAAAGGGATGAACTGATAAAGTGAAAAACATTTAATTGATTTTAAGTTGCTTGCAATAAAAGCATTTGCAAAATACATAATGTAGAGATATTTAAATTGTCTAATTTGCATATTTAAACAATTTAGTCTCATTTGCATATTTAAAAAAAATACATTTTTAGAGAACTTGTAATGTAAAATAAGGTCTAAGGTCCCATTTACGACTAGTTTTAAGATGAAAGTTAAAGATGGTTGTTGGCAGTGAAAAAGATTTAATGCGAAACTGAATGTTAATACCAGGTACAAATGGAAACAAATCATGGCTGACTGCTTATGATAAATTAATCAGAGAAATATGAAGATTCAGTATTTGCAAGTTAATCTTCTCACCCTCTTTCACCACCCTCCAGGACGCAAATAAAGAGTGGTGCAATGGCAGAGCCGGGTGTGCAGGGCTCAACCGGTAATCAGATCCGAGGCGGTTCACCACCGGATGCACGGTTACATGCGCGAATCTAAAAGCAGCGGTGGAGAAGATGTTGGAGATGCTCGGGTCAGCGGCGGGGTCGTAACCTTTATACGCCGGCATCAGGATCTGGTTTGCACTGCGGCCCAGGACGTGTGGCAGATAGTGATCCCACGTCAAGATCTGTCAAACAACATACAAGTCAGACGCATAAACAGATCTCTTTTTTTATATAAATTAACTCGATAGGATTGATTATATATAATATTATATTTTTTGTGCATATACTTTAGATAAGTGACAACCAAAGCTAAATCTGGAACTAATCTAACAAAACAACATAAGATCACGGTGCAAAAATTTGTACATGCAAATTAATGTAAGGGAAAAATACTAAATAATATTTTAATAAAGAGGATAAATCAAAAGAAACAATAAAATGTATTAATTTTGCTGAAATTATTTTGTTTTTTGCAATATTTAGTTTGATTTTAAATGTATTATCTTTGTATTACAAAAAAAAGGATTTAAATGGATATAACCGTTTAATAAAACTGTTTTGTTATAAATAAACCAAAATATATTATCTATATTCACTGAGAAATGGACAATTTATTTAATTATTTACTAAATTTATGCTGTACATTGTATATGCATGCATAAAGTACGCTTTTCTTATTTTAATATTATTTTTTACTTGTTTTATTTTAATTATTACCTGGTGGACGGCTCCCAGTATTTTTCTGGCCTCCTGGTACAGTGTGTCCGGGCTCCAATAAGGGTTGAGCTTGTGGAGCTCCTCAGCCAATCGGTTGTGTTCTCTCAGAAAGAGTGTGTGCAAAGCGATCATTCCTAAGTGCTCATTGGCTCGAGAGTCACCTGAGACACACCCACAAAAACAGGTCATCAGATTGTCAGCTTACATACTAGACAAGTGGCTAGTAAATAAAAAAATAGCTGCTCTCACTTAATGTTACTCAATGTTTATTCTCAAATATATATAAATAAATATACTGTATATAAAATTGATGTATTCTTGTTTATGAATTTATTTTGCATCTCCAGCATCTCCACAGCCCTTCAGATGAGAGTTTAGGATAAGGATAATACATTAAATTATTATTTCATAAATGAAAAAGGACAGAAATAAAAATAAAGAAAGAAATCACATAATCAATTTATTATTTAATAGTATTTCATTTTTATTATATATATTTAATTAATGTATTTCAATATTTTTTGTAAAGAAATATTTTGTAACTATTTAAGTATAAATAGTATAATATATGTATATACAGTAAATACATTTATATACTTTTTTTATTATTTCTCAAGGTAATTATGAAATATTATTATATTATATTTAATATAATATATTAAGATATAATAAGATATAATATAATATAATAAGATATAATATAATATAATAAGAAATAATAAAATATAATATAATATAATAAGATATAATAAGACATAATATAATATAATAAGATATAATATAGGGCCTCACAGTGGCGCAGTGGGTAGCACGTTCGCCTCACAGCAAGAAGGTCGCTGGTTCGAGCCTCGGCTGAGTCAGTTGGCATTTCTGTGTGGAGTTTGCATGTTCTCCCCGTGTAGGCGTGGGTTTCCTCCGGTTGCTTCGGTTTCCCCCACAAGTCCAAAGACATGCGGTATAGGTGAATTGGGTAAGCTAAATTGTCAGTAGTGTATGAGTGTGAATGGGTGTGTATGGATGTTTCCCAGAGATGGGTTGTGGCTGGAAGGGCATCCGCTGCGTAAAACATGTGCTGGATAAGTTGGCGGTTCATTCCGCTGTGGCGACCCCAGATTAATAAAGGGACTAAGCCGAAAAGAAAATGAATGAATGAAAAGATATAATATAATATAATATAATATAATATAATATAATATAATATAATATAATATAATATAATAAGATATAATATAATATAATATAATATAATATAATATAATAAGATATAATATAATATAATATGATAAAATAAGACATAATATGACATAAGATATATCTTATTATATTATATTATATTATATCTTATGTTAATATAATAAGATATAATATAATATAATAAGATATAATATAATATAATAAGATATAATAAGACATAATATAATATAATAAGATATAATAAGATATAATATAATATAATATAATATAATATAATAAGATATAATATAATATAATATAATAGGCGCAGTGGGTAGCACAATCGCCTCACAGCAAGAAGGTCGCTGGTTCGAGCCCCGGCTGGGTCAGTTGGCATTTCTGTGTGGAGTTTGCATGTTCTCCTTGTGTTCGCGTGGGTTTCCTCCGGGTGCTCCAGTTTCCCCCACAAGTCCAAAGACATGTGGTATAGGTGAATTGGGTAAGTAAAATTGTTGCGTAAAACATGTGCTGGATAAGTTGGCGGTTCATCCTGCTGTGGCGACCCCAGATTAATAAAGGGACTAAGCCGAAAAGAAAATGAATGAATGA
The DNA here is from genome assembly GCA_903798115.1 of Danio jaintianensis. Classification (NCBI taxonomy): domain Eukaryota; kingdom Metazoa; phylum Chordata; class Actinopteri; order Cypriniformes; family Danionidae; genus Danio; species Danio jaintianensis. The sequence continues at coordinate 35,688,815 of CAIGQV010017386.1, forward strand.
ATAATATAATATAATATAATATAATATAATATAATATAATATAGGGCGACACGGTGGCGCAGTGGGTAGCACGTTCGCCTCACAGCAAGAAGGTCGCTGGTTCAAGCCTCGGCTGGGTCAGTTGGCGTTTCTGTGTGGAGTTTGCATGTTCTCCCCGTGTTCGCGTGGGTTTCCTCCGGGTGCTCCGGTTTCCCCCACAAGTCCAAAGACATGCGGTATAGGTGAATTGGGTAAGCTAAAATTGTCCATAGTGTATGTGTGTGAATGAGTGTGTATGGTTGTTTCCCAGAGATGGGTTGCAGCTGGAAGGGCATCCGCTGCGTAGAACATATCCTGGATAAGTTGGCGGTTCATTCCGCTGTGGCGACCCCAGATTAATAAAGGGACTAAGCCGAAAAGAAAATGAATGAATGAATAATATAATATAATATAATAAGATATAATATAATCTAATATAATATAATAAGATATAATATAATCTAATATAATATAATAAGATATAAAATAAGATATAATAAGATATAATATAATATAATATAATATAATAAGATATAATATAATATAATAAGATATAATAAGACATAATATAATAAGATATAATATAATATAATATACACATATGTATAATATTTACATTATACATTATTAAACAACAATAAAATAAAATTAATTAATAAATAAATAAATAAATAAACTAAATAATAAAATAAAATAAAACTCGTGCACATTTGATAAATAAGAAAGCAGCCTGGGAAAAAGAGTAAACAAAAAATATATATTTACTGTTAATTATAAATAAATAAATATTTTAGTTTAATTATTTAAATTATTCAGTTTATTTCATAAATATTATTGCAGTTATTTAATTAAAATAATAATAAATATGATGTTAATTAAATATAATATTAATTGCAATTATAAAATTAATATTAAAAAAAATCTAAAAATAATAATAAATAATAAATGAATATTATTGTCTCCAACCTGCTTGGAAGCAGAAGGATGTGTTCCCCATGGAGATGTTGTTTTTCTGCTGTGCCTGTGGTGCAGTAGTGTGGTTTGAGTGCTGGCGTGGGCCGCAGGGGTCGAGCTGAGGCTGCGTGCGGTTCAGGAAAGGCATAAAGTCGAACCCTTGATCTGAATGAAACTGATTAACAGCCAGCAGACCGAGAGGAGACGAGAGATTCCTCAAGCTGAGGGCCAGAGCGTCTGAACTCCCGTAAACCATGCTGGAGTCCACGAATGCAGTGATGGCGTTCAGCTGCTCCCGCTGGCCGAGCGGAGAACTGCAGCTCGGGGCCGAGCGGAAAAACGCCATGCAGGACTGAGTGTGTGAGCGAGGGTCCAACAGCGGGATCTGAACAGGAGGAAAAGAGGTTGACTAAAGCATTGTATTTTTTGATTTGTGTCAATACTGAATTATTTAGAAATCAGTATGAGTGGAGTAACTGACTTCAGGACAGGGAATTATTAGGAAAGTAATGATTGGGAGTGGGTTATCAGCCCTTTTGACAACACTACTGCAAACACATACACACACACATGCTCACAGAACACACAAACATGCGCACACACAGAGAGAGACACACAACACAAACATATACAGACACAGACAGACAAACACACATAACACATCAACACACCCACAAACAGACAACACATACTGCATACAAAACTGAACGGACACCATTCCAATTCACTATAATCTTCTATGTGAAGCTGCTTTGACACAATCTACATTGTAAAAGCGCTATAGAAATAAAGATGAATTGAATTGAATTGAATGGAACATAGACCCTCAAAAACACGCACATACCCATGCACACACAAATACACAAAACACACACACACATACATGCACAAATATGCATACACATGCACACACACACCGACCCACACTCACACACACAAACA
>CAIGQV010017386.1:35691659-35712612 GCA_903798115.1 Danio jaintianensis
TTGACACCGACTGTATATTAAATTAAGACTCCTTATTTTATTGAGAAATTTTAGACTAATAGCTAATTTAAAACTGAAGTCAATTCTATAATAGTATCTAAGTTGTAGTAAAATAACAGAAATTGCACACAAAACACTTAATTAACATGTAATTTTATTCAATTATTAAGTTTTATATAACTACAAAAAGCTACAAAATAATATATACATATTTTTAAAATTTAATTAAAATGTATTAATTGAAAAATATATTTAATAATTAATATAATATTATATAATATTATTCATTCATTTTCTTTTCGGCTTAGTCCCTTTATTAATCTGGGGTCACCACAGCGGAATGAACCGCCAACTTATCCAGCATGTTTTGCACAGCGAATGACCTTTCAGCTGCAACCCATCACTGGGAAACATCCATACACACTCATTCACACACATACACTACGGACAATTTAGCTTACCCAATTCCCCTATAGCACATGTCTTTGGACTTGTGGGGGAAACCGGAACACCCGGAGGAAACCCACACCACCACGGGGAGAACATGCAAACTCCACACAGAAATGCCAACTGACCCAGCCAAGACTCGAACCAGTGACCTTCTTGCTGTGAGGTGACAGTGCTAACCACTGAGCCACCGCGCCGCCCTATTTAATGTAATATTGGTCTAAAAAATAATAATAATACTAAAACAATAAATAAAATAAAATTTTACATGAAATAAGCAATATTAACATCTGAGGTGTGTTTTAAATTAAATTAAATCTAATCTAATTTAAATAGTTTTTAGTATTGCTCTAGGAGTTCTTGTTATTATAAATCCCAATTTTAGTTATCTTAATTATCTCATAATATGAAGAATACATAATATCTAGTCCGTTTTATTCATTCATTTTCCTTAGGTTTAGTCCTTTATTTATCAGGGGTTGCCACAGCGGAATGAACCATCAACTATTCCAGCATATGTTTTACACAGCGGATGCCCTTTCAGCCACAACCCAGTACTGGGAAACACCCATACACACTCATTCACACACACACACTCATACACTACAGCCAATTTACTTTACCCAATTCACCTACAGCACATGTGTTTGGACTGTGGGGGAAACCGGAACACCCGGAGGAAACCCACGCCAACACGGGGAGAACATGCAAAGTCCACACAGAAACGCAAACTGGCCCAACCGCAAACACATACAGTGTGTTTAACAATGTACTGTACATGCATTTAAAAATATAAATCCAAATGTTTTTATCACACCAAATTTGAAATTGCAGAAGAGAATCAACAATAGTTATATTTTTATATTTAAAAGGGCGAGTAGTTAATTAAAGAGAGCTGTCAATCTTACGGGGGGCAATGTGTGGTTGTGGTAGGTGTGCTGTGGGTTCCAGCCTCTCGGGGCCCCTCGAGGATCCTCATACTGCGGGGAGAGCCAGCGGGCGTAAGGGGTGTTTGCTGCTCCCCACTGAGGGTTCTCCCTGTCAAGTAAAAAAATAAAATGTAAAAACTCTTGGGCAAACATTTATCTTGATTAATCTCATCCAAAATAAGTTTGTTTTGACATAATATATGCGTGTGTATTATATATATTTATTATGCATACAGTTGAAGTCAGAATTATTCACCCCCTTGAATTATTAGCCTCCTGTATATTTTTCCCCCAATTTCTGTTTAATGTAAAGAAGATTTTCTTCAACACATTTCTAAACATAATAGTTTTAATAACTCATTTCTAATAACTGATTTCTTTTCTCTTTGCCATGATAACAGCACATAATATTAGACAAGATATTCTTCAAGATACTAGCATTCAGCTTAAAGTGACATTTAAAGGCTTAACTAGGTTAATTAGGGTAAAGTTAGGGTAATTAGGCAAGTCATTGTATAACAGTGGTTTGTTCTGTAGACAATCCAAAACAAATATTGCTTAAGGGGGCTAATAATATTGACCTTAAAATGCTTTAAAAAAAATGAAAAACTGCTTTTATTCTAGCCGAAATAAAACAAATAAGACTTTCTCCAGAAGAAAAAACATTATAGGAAATACTGTGAAAAATTCCTGAATCTGTTCAACATCATTTGGGAAATATTTGACAAAAAAAAGATTCCCAGGAGGGCGAAAAATTCTGACTTCAACTGTACATATGTGTGTGTCACCTATTGTTGCAGTGTCCTGTGATGGTGCGGTAGCGTCTGGACAGACAGTCAGATTTACACACCGGCCTCTTCATCTCTGCTGAGCAGCCGGTGGCCTGCAGGATGGTCTCCATGTCTTCTGCACTCAAAAGCTCTGAAACACACAACACATGTTAATATGGTTTTAGGATCATGCATTTATTTGCAATGTTTTTGTAACTGCACAAATAGCTATAAATATAAATAAGCTCAGTGGTTAGCACTGTCGCCTCACAGCAAGAAGGTCGCTGGTTCGAGTCCCGGCTAGGCCAGTTGGCATTTCTGTGTGGAGTTTGCATGTTCTCCCCGTGTTGGCGTGGGTTTCCTCCGGGTGCTCCTGTTTCCCCCACAGTCCAAACACATGTGCTATAGTTGAATTGAATAGACTGAATTGGCCATAATGTATGTGTGTGAATGCAGCTGGAAGGGCATCCGCTGTGTAAAACATATGCTGGATAAGTGGGCGGTTCATTCCGCTGTGGCGACCCCTGATGAATAAAGGGACTAAGCTGAAAAGAAAATGAATAAATGAATGATAAAAGAATAAAATAAAATAAAATATTTACCACTAAATATAAGCAATATTAACATCTGCGGTGTGTTTTAAATAACAAAAAATAAAATAAAATGTACAATTATAATTAAAATTACATATATATATATATATATATATATATATATATATATAAATATCATAAATTTAAATGAACCAATAAGCCATATTACCATCCATTGTGTGGTTTTTATTAAATCAAATTAAATAATAAAATTAAATAAAGAATAAATAAATAAAATATTTGACATTAAATATTAGCAATATTAACATCCGTGGTTTGTGTTATAAATTAAATTAAATTTACTTAACTGTACAATCATAGTTAAAAGGAAATAAAATGATTTAAATATTTAAAATTAAATATAAGCCATATTTACATCCGCTGTGTTTTTAATTAAATAAAAAAAATTATAATAACACTGGTGTGTGTTTTAAAATAAAATAAAATATTTTACATGAAATACAAGCAATATTAACAGTTGTGGTGTGTGTTTTAAATAAAATAAAATAAAATTAACTGTATAATTTTTATTAAAAGGAAATAAAACAATTTAACTATCTAAAATAAACAAAATATTTTACATGAAATACAAGCAATATTAACATCTGTGGTGTGTGTTTTAAATGAATTAAAATTAAATTAACTGTATAATTATAAATAAAACGGAAATAATTACTACAAAGGAAATAAAACAATTTAAATATTTAAAATGAAATAAAAATAGTGTTCGTTTATCATACAATATTTCTGTACTGTACCGTTGAGGTTGAGTTTGTACATGGAGTGTGTGTAAACCATCTCTCTAATCAGCTCCACTGTGTTGTCCAGAAACTCTGCAGATCTGATGTGGGCTTTGGTTTTGGGGCCGATTTGTTTAAATAAGGCCAGCAGGTCATTGGGTCGGACTGAACCATCCGATACTGACGTTTTCACCCTGACGAACACAAGAAACAGGACACCGGTTGACAACAAACTGACCTCAGATCAGCAATTTTAAAGGGGACCTATTATGCAAAAATCACTTTTATAAGGGGTTTAAACACAGCTGTGTGGTAATAGAGTGTGAATATATGCAGCTTCTAATAGTAAAAATTAATTAATTCTATTTTTCATAATCAGACTTGATACAAACAGTCTGCAGAAACACTTTGACTGACATTCTCCCTTTGTACGTGTCATCAGAGGGGGAAAGCCCCGCCCACTAGTGACCATCTCTCCCTCATTAGCATAGGACCATAGTCTTGTTTTTGAATCTGCCACTAAGCTGACACATAGGCGTCTGTAGCTCCGTCCTCTTTTGAAAAAGAGCACAATCTCATTTGAATTTAAAGCGACAGTCACCAAAACGCCACAATTAGGATAAAAGCCTAAAAGGGTCAGTTTCAGAGAGTTAGAAAACATTATCTGTGGGGTATTTTGAGCTGAAACTTATTTTACATCTTGTAAAAAGAGGCATAATATTAAAGTGTGTAAGTCTCACCTGTCAGTAGTGTGTGCGTATGCGGCGTCTGTCAGCTCTCTGGCTCTGCGTAAAGCTTCCTGAATAAAACCAGATCCCAAATACGCTGGAAAAAACAACACAAAATTCTGTCATTTCAGTTCACTTCTGAAGCTGATTTGCAATATATAAGGAATTTAAAATATCCTATTGTGAATTTTATACATGCATGTCAGTCGTCCCTATACTATGGAGCAGTAAACAAATGCACTTAGAAATGTTTTTTTTTTAATGTGTAATCCAGTCTTGGTACCTGTTGCATTCTGGGAGGGAAAGTGAGATGTAGCAGAGAGCGGCAGACACGAGATGACGAATACAGACAGAATCAAGCAGGAGAAAGTTCCCTGCAAGAAGAATCATGTGCTGATTATCAATAAATCAAGCAGTGTGTTTCAGATCTATGTGTAGCACAAAAAATATATCACTTTCAAAAAATATTTATTTAGAGTAAATATATTTATGTGATAAAAACAGTAGTAATATATTTTGTGTGTGTGTGTGTGTATGTATATACATGTACCGACATCATGGCAAAGACAAAAGAAAATAGTTATTCGAAATTATTTATTAAATTATAAATACAATTATATTTATATTTCTCTCCGTAAAACATCACTAGGGAAATATAAAAACAAATTCTAATAATTTTTAGAAAATAAATTAAAATAACAACATTTATTGAAATTAAAATTAAGAGTAAAATAAAAATGTACAAATAATTTTAGAAAATAATGTTTTACTTTAACAGTGTGTGCAATATATATACATATATATATATATAGATATATATACTAAATATGAAGAACACGTGTTGTATAGTTCTTTTAATAGTGATATAGTGACAAAATATTTAATAGTGATATTATTTTGTTTATACATTTATTACGCAGATATAATTACAATTAATTATTTTGTACAAAATTTACACACAATAATTTGATAAATAATATTATAATAAAATAATAAGTAAATTATATACATATTTTTAATATATTACAATTATGACACAGATATACTACTATTATGCTACACAGCATAAATATTACAATAACAATAACTTGCAATCTAGTTGTACTTACCAAGCATGTCGTATCCATCTGTACACTTTTGTACTCTTGCTCTCATAAAATACACAACATTTTATTCTTCCTTCAAAACAAAAGTTTACAAAAACAGATCATAATAGCAATGTTTAACGTTTAAAAAGAAGAGCTACAGCATTTAGACATCAGCATCTGAAGTGTTTTATGAAGCGTGACTATAATTCAGAGTAATTATCAGATGAAGAGTCCGACTTTTATAGGCTGGCTTTGGTCTACAGGTATGTGCAGAATTCTGTTATCTGTGCGACTGGTGACAACAATTCAACATCAAACGATCCCGAACGCACACAGAGCGACTGTCCTGCCCCCCAAAAAAACTCTAAATCCAAACCCATCATCAAACCCAACTTCTGTTTAACGCAGTTATTGACCCAATCACTCCTCAGCGCAAATGGTGTCAACACACGGCTGCTAACACAAATGACGAAAACACTATAGTAATTTATAGGAAATATTATAGTGTTTTCAACCATACTATATTAAAGTACTTAACTGTATTAATCTGTTGTGGTGATTCTAGTTGAAAAAAATACTACAGTATACTTTATTAGTTTATCAGTTGGACTGTATTAATACTACAGTATGCTGCATCATTCATTAGCAGTGTTGTAAATACTGTAATATATACAGTACAACACACTTTACTATAGTATGGTTCAAAAACACTGTAGTATTTACTACAAATTACTATGGTATTTTTTTTCATGGTTTTCTAGGGTTTCATTTTCTGGATTGTGTTTCTGAACACAACCATTTTCATTTATAGACTTTTCAGATATTTTGCATTTTTAAGCACCTAATTTACCAAAAAAAAGATACTTAAATGATATTCTGGTGTCTGAATGACAGAAGTTATACCCCCCAAAAAGGTGAAATTTCAAATAAGGTTCACGACAAAATGCTTAAACCTTTTTATTGGAATGACATGAGGATGATGGAGACTAATTAATAACAAAAATTTAATTTTTTTTGTGAACTAACCCTTTAAGTGCTTGAACCCAGATAATTGTCTCTTGCAGCTATATTTGTTAATGTTTCCCGTAATCCCTGTGCTTTCTGCCCACCTGCTGATGACACTTCTGCTGGCTCAGGTACGATCAGATTGAAGACACACCTGGAAAAGAGGTCAGTGGAGTAACAGAGAAAAACAGACGCTTCTGAAAGTCTGATAAGACAAATTGAAAAGTGAGGAGAACTTCGGGGATTCCAGTTTGATGACTGTAAAGGCCGAACGCACAGATAAAGTGACACGTCTGACGGGAACACGCGCCTGGTGGACATATAGAGGAAACCAGTGCCAAGTTGGCGCAAGATATAAATGTGTTTGTGCAGCTCAGCATGTTTATATACAGGGTAGTAACAGTCAAGTGTTTTCATTATTGTATTATATGTCTTTTTTGTGGTTATATGTCATCACAGGTAACAGCAAGCTTAAAAACCCCTTTACCACAAAAGAACCCTCTTAAGAATAATGCTAAATGAGGTTTACAGTTTAAATATAACATTACATTATATATCAATTGCTAGTAGACTCTCCAAATATTAATGAGTGTGTATCGTTGACCAAAATAATATTAATAATAATCTTAATAATTTGGGATATATTAATATTTTTTTCCAGTAACTAGAAGTGTGTTTTTGTGCTTGTATTTCAGCTTCAGGCCTATAGATAAACAAATATGACACTAAAACCGCCAATGGTGGTGACAAGTCTCTGTCTTAAAGAGCAATTCAATGAAGCATTCAAGCGATTCATTCAAAACTGATGATTCATTTAGAAATGAAGCAAATAAATGGATTATTAAATCACTGATTCACAAATGTGGCACGGCAGTGTTACTCTGAGATGCACAAATGTTTCTTTGGAAGTCTTTTCATTGGCGAAACAGAATAAAACTCAGAACACTGAGTCTAAAAAGTCACTTATTTAACTTCTAAACTACGGAACTATATCATACTGGGATATTTTTGGCTTTCATATCTTGAATTATAGGCTCATTCTAACTTTATGACACAGTCAATGCTTTTGGATTTTTAAGATATTAAAACTCGCACATCTCACAATATATATGTACTGACAATATACACTCACCGGCCACTTTATTAGGTAAACCTTGACAACAAAATTGGACAGTAGAAGATTGGAGAAACGTTGCCTGGTCTAATGAGTCTCGATTTCTGCTGCCACATTCGGATGGTAGGGTCAGAATTTGCCGTCAACAACATGAAAGCATGGATCCATCCTGCCTTGTATCAACGGTTCAGGCTGCTGGTGGTGGTGTAATGGTGTGGGAGATATTTTCTTGGCACACTTTGGGCCCATTAGTACCAATTGAGCATCGTGTCAATGCCACAGCCTACCTGAGTATTGTTGCTGACCATGTCCATCCCTTTATGACCACAGTGTATCCATCTTCTGATGGCTACTTCCAGCAGAATAACACGCCATGTCATAAAGCGTGAATCATCTGAGACTGGTTTCTTGAACATGACAATGAGTTCACTGTACTCAAATGGCCTCCACAGTCACCAGATCTCAATCCAATAGAGCACCTTTGGGATGTGGTGAACGGGAAATTAGCATCATGGATGTGCAGCCGACAAATCTGCAGCAACTGCGTGATGCTATTATGTCAATATGGACCAAAATCTCTGAGGAATATTTCCAGTACCTTGTTAAATCTATGCCATGAAGGATTAAGGGAGTTCTGAAGGCAAAACAGTGTAAATTAGTGTCCAATTAGGTATAAGGTGTACCTAATAAAGTGTCCGGTGAGTGTATACTACACATCTACTACATGCATTCATGTTTTACCAAGTTATATTATTATTATGCATGAAGAGTGAAAAGAAAATCTGAATGTCTCTGCTGTGCATTCAAAGAAACAACACTTTCGATACGGCTTTAAATTAACACATACTGCTATTTATTGTGCTTTTCATTAACAGCAGCCAGTTAAACCGGCCAAACCGCATGGCATTAGTTCATACATTTGCAGTTATTTTTAATTTTCTGTGTTAAAAGAACACGCTTGTTAGTTTTTAACTTATGTGCTTATTCGTGTTCTCAAATACTTGCAGATGAAACTCATATTATACAGTAATATATATGTATATAAATAAATTTAGCATATTGGGCCTTAATAATGAATACAAGAAATGTAGCGATAGTATTTATGTACAAATTGATATTTTTTGTATTCATTAAAAAGGCCCATAGTTAATACTGTTTCAATGCCATGTTTAATATCTAAACAAGAAAAAGAAAAACAGTTCAGACCACGTCATGTGACATTCATGCATCATTTGCGGCACAATAGTCATAGTGCTGGTGTGAAAAAGCTATGAATAGGAATCTGTGTTAAGACTGTGACTGGAATGCATGTCCAATAACCTGAAATCAGCTGATCTAGAAACAGTCGGCTGTATAATCTCCAGCTGCACGCAAGAGCTGATCCCAGACCAGCGGTTTAATGAAACATGACTGTCCTGGAGGCAGATGTGGAGATGAGGAGGACACTCAAGCATGTTGAGACCACAGAAACCGATCACAGCGCTCCAGCATGCTCTGAATCAAAGCTCTAAGAGGAGAAAACAATGCAAAAGAAACAATGAGTAAGGACAAAAACATTTATCTATGTAGAGCACTATATACACCATGCATTGCCTGCTATTTTCAAAAACACATCAGATTGAAATACTAGCATACTGCGAGGAATACTAAACAATTCCAACTATTTAAAACAACATATTACAAGTACATACTATATACTAATATTTAAAAATATATATTATCATAAGGGAATACGCCTTTTTTGAAAAATGATGAAAGATTAAAATTAATCTGAATGAAATATTAGCATAATACACAGTATCAAAGACTTTATAATACACAAGACATGTCACTCGTATAGATTTGAATGGGGAAAAGTGTAACAGTCAATACGGCGAATGAAGCCACGCCTATAGGAGCCAATCACAGATTGCTATAGACTGACGACTCTCCGGGGGAGAAGCTCGGACCAGACGTGTGCTTTTACGACAGTTTTTTGTGGTCAACAAACACACTGGAATCTCAGGGAATACCTGCTTCACAGACATAAGAAATATATCCACATAAAGCTTGAAATCTGTGCTTTTAAATGAATGAACCAACTACACTTGAAAACAAACGTTTTTTATTTTATAATCGTCATGAAACGGACGCGAGGTACAGTCCGTCCTGTCAAACGCACATCATATGACAGCAGCAACTACTCAAATGCCTATAAACTTGTAAACAAAGAGTCACTGTCATTTCTGGAGGAGATTCGCCATCAAGTTGTGAATTACTTCAGAAGAGCAGCGCGATCAGACGATCATTATCCAGAGGATGATAATGTGTAGAATGGCCATAAATGAGGTTTGTGTCATAATCTCGTTCCTTTCGAGTACGCATTAGATTATGCAACCTGAAAAAAATGCCGATTTTGTTTGATTCGAACGTTTAGAAATGAAACTTAGGAGACAGTCGTTGTTTAATTTAATTGGTGTTTCCAAATATGTAATGTAATCGTAAGCTTGGCAAACGGTTTTGGAGGATTTGATGTTTCCCCATTCAGACAGAATACACAAGCATGCTGCCCGAGAGGCATTTCAAAGATGAGTGAAATTACTTGCCTTAAAGGTATTTTGACAGTATATACTGTACACTGACAAGTATATTTAAAAAAAACAAAATCTAAATGGGATATTAGCATACTACACAGTATATACACTGTACACTGACTAGTTTATTTAAAAAAAAATAAAAAAAACTATTTGATTGGAATGGCGGGGTGACAAGGTGGCTCAGTGGTTAGCACTGTCACCTCACAGCAAGAAGGTCGCTGGTTCGAGTCCCAGTTGGCATTTCTATGTGGAGTTTGCATGTTCTCCTCGTGTTGGCGTGGGTTTCCCCCGGGTGCTCCGGTTTCCGCCACAGTCCAAACACATGCGCTATAGGTTAATTGAATAAACAAAATTGGCCGTAGTGTGTGAGTGTGGATGAGAGTGTATGGGTGTTTCCAGTACAGTACTGGGTTGCAGCTGGAAAGGCATCCGCTGTGTAAAACATATGCTGGATAAGTTGGCGGTTCATTCCGCTGTGGCAACCCCTGATGAATAAAGAGACTAAGCTGAAGGAAAATGAATGAATGAATGATTGGGATGGAATATTACTATACTGTACAGTATATATTGTACATTGCCTATTATTTCTCAAAAGCAATTAAATCTAAATAAAATATATTGGCATATTATGAAGTGTATACTGTAATTTTCAAAAACCTTTCAATCAAGCTAGAATATTAGCATACTACACAGTATATACTGTACACTGACTAGTATATTTAAACAACTATTTGATCGGAATGGAATATTATAATACTGCACAGTATATTCTGTACATTGCCTATTACTTTTCAAAAGCAATTAAATATAACATGCAGTACATACTATACTCTGCCTACTAGTTTCATAAAGCAGTAGTATATACTGGACACTGCCAACTAATTAAAAAAAAAAGTACTACCTTATTACTCTTAGTATACGAGTCTCTTTTTACAGCATGATAGAAATAGTAAATATTATATTCCAAAGTACATAATATTTAATTGATATTTTTCAAGATACTAGTATTCAGCTTAAAGTGGCATTTAAAGGCTTAACTAGGTTAATTAGGCAAGTTAGAGTAATTATGCAAGTCATTGTATAACAGTGGTTTGTTCTGTAGACAATCAAAAAACAAATATTGCTGAAGGGGGCTAATAATATTGAGCTTAATATAAAAAAATTTAAAATTGCTTTTATTCTAGCTGAAATAAAACAAATAAGACTTTCTCCAGAAGAAAAAATATTATAGGAAATACTGTGAAAAATTCCTGAATCTGTTCAACATCATTTGGGAAATATTTGAAAAAGAAGAAAATTCACAGGAGGGCGAATAATTTTGAATTCTGCGCTCACCTTTGCCGTTTCTCTGCCATACGCAGCAGATCACAGACCAGCGTGGAGCGTGAACTGAGATCCACCGGTATCCCATGATCCTGCAGGGCCGTCAGGGCTCGGTCCGGCCCGAAGACTCGCACCAAACGCAGGATGATGTTCTCCGGATTGACCCGAATGCTCCAGTCTGTGGAACCGTTTGATAAGCCAGAAGAGCCGTCACCATTACTGTTAGCGTCATCCAAACACGATCCATTGGTGCTTTTTGTCGAAGTTAGCGGAGATTCATCGCTTGCACAGATTTGCTGAGAAAGCTGCAGCAGCAAAACCCACTCATCCAGAGACTGAGGAACAATACCTGGAAAAAACAAGAGAAATTTTTGATTTAAAAAATAAGAGTCCTGCATAGATGGTGAGTTTAATATAATCTTTGATAAACATGTCAAAAAAATTATCATTGTAATAATCTCAAAATGCAGCCTGGGGTGTGAATATTAATGATCTCATGTGCAACATGTAAGTCGGATCTCCTGATGACCTAGAGTACATGCAAATCAAAACATGAGTCACGCAACAGTCTGTTTTGTGTTCTGATTGGCCTGTTGTCCACCGCAGTTTACACTCGTGGAATTTACATTAAAAAAAGTCCCCCGAAGTGCCTTGAACTCCACAACTTTGTTTGATGTGCGATGTAAATTCACATGGAACGTAAAAATATGGGGGGGGGGGGGGGGGGGACATTAAGTAGTTCCTCCCCCTTTTTCTGAAATAGCCAATCGCATTTCATTTTATCACAGCTCTGCCAATCAGAGTCGTTGTGCTTATGTGTTTTATGTCTTAAAGCTTTGTGTGTTCTTCTAAAGAAAGTGATTTAGACTGGCGTTTGCTGTACCATCATCTCCCTCCAGTAGTGTTATGTCATCCAGTCTACAGATGGCACTGAAGGCCTCGGCCCGCCGCTGCAGCTCTCTGCACAGGTACAGGTAACCCATCCAATACCTAACAGATGAATAACACACTCACAGGTTACACAACTGCCCATTCACAGTCAAATCTGTCCAGTCTAACACTACACTCACCCGTGGGTTTTACACATGTCCAGCATCTTCTGTTTAGAAGCCAGATCAGCAGGCAGGCGGATCAGCAGAGACAACAGACGCCCATAACCCCAGCTGAAGAAATGAGAGCGCCACCTACAGCACAGGAGACGGCACAGTTAGCAACAGAGAAATAAATGTGGCAAAACATTAAATATTATAAATAACACTTTGTTTGTAATATCTAGATTATATAGAAGTAAATAGTTAAATAGATCTATTTAAATTCTATAGATATATTCACAAAGTTATATAATACGAATTATACAATACATACAACATATGAAAATAAAATATATGAAGGGTTGAGACGCAAAAACCTCAAAGTGCCATTTATATATAGAAATAAATATATAAATAGATAATATAGATATTACAGATATTATATAGATACTATACAGATTATTAAACATTTTGCATAAAGTATAAAACTGCAGAGCATGATATATTTCTGAGCACTTTTTGATATACAGACACAGATTTCTCATTGTTCATACATATTTTTATTATAATTTTGTCCTGTACCTGGGCTGTCCATCATGAGTGAGTGTGTCCTCCCTTTGTGGAGCATCATGGGATAGCGCCAGTTCCAGCCAATCCTGACGCAGAGTTTCTGGCTGAAGAAGAGAGCCCAAGAAAGACAACCTGATCGAAGAGAAAATAATAGATTATAGTATACGTCACAATTATATGCAATTGTAACTTGGCCATACCGTTGCTGTTCAGCCCGTGATTGGACTAAATTATCCAAATAAGGCAAGAAGTGGCTAGGTAAAGCCATGGCCATGATGTCAGAGGGGAGGATTGTGGGATAGAACTGCGGGTATGCTCGAACGGCCACCTCTCCATGTTTCTCATACAGCCTGTAGTAAAAAGACATATTTAGAATAAATAATACATTCAAACATCAGCAAGTATATATATATATATATATATATATATATATATATATACACACAAACTGACCTGTACAGGTGTGAGAGGAGCAGAGGAGTGTTCCAGGGCTGCAGTTCTCTTAAACTGCGCAGAGATTTCAGCAGATCCCCCTTCTGGATCACCTCCACTACTTTACTGGCCTGAGTGAACTCTAAACACATACACCGAACAATATCAGACAGTCCCTTCACAATTTCAAACAACATTTTTGCGGCATAAAATGACTCATGAATTTTACAGCAATTTTCTAAACGTGTTTTTCTGCAAAAATACACAAACAAAAATGTATCTAATAAAAACAACATTCTTCAGTGTATCTTCATTCATGCTCAACAGAAGAAAAAAACATGTCTGAAAGCAGTGGAGGATGAGTAAATTATGACAGAATATATATGGAAGATGAATAAATGTATAAATAGTGAATAAACACCCAAAATGAACATTTACTTACTATTTACTCACTCTAAAAAAAAATCTAAGCATATTTAGATTTTTGGGTGAACTGGCCCTTTAAAGCCTGTAATAAATTCAATATTTTTGAATCTAAGTAAATTAATTAATTAATTCATTCATTCATTTTCTTTTCGGCTTAGTCCCTTTATTAATCTGGGGTCGCCACAGCAGAATGAACCACCAACTTATTCAGCATATGTTTTACGCAGCGGATGCCCTTCCAGCTGCAACCCATGACTGGGAAACATCCACACACACTCATTCACACACATACACTACGGACAATTTAGCATACCCAATTCACCTATACCGCATGTCTTTGGACTTGTGGGGGAAACCGGAGCACCCGGAGGAAACCCACGCAAACACGGGGAGAACATACAAACTCCACACAGAAACGTCAACTGACCCAGCCGAGGCTCAAACCAGCGACCTTCTTGCTGTGAGGCGAACGTGCTACCCACTGCGCCACCGTGAAGCCCTCTAAGTAAATTATGATAGAATATTGTTTTTGGGTAAATAGTAGGTCAATTTAAATTTTTGGGTGAACTGGCCCTTTAAAGCCTGTAATAAATGCAATATTTTTATATATAACCAGATTATGACATTTTTGTGTTTTTTGTGTGGGTAAATAATAAGTAAATTTTCATTTTTAGTAAGTACAAGTAAATAGTAGTAAGTAAATTATGACAGAATATTGTTTTTAGGGTTGGTAAATAGTAAGAAAAATGTTGATTTTGAAGGTCTGTAATAAACCCAATACTTTTTAATGCAAATAAATTATAACAGAATATTTTTTAGGGTGGGTAAATAGTGAGTAAATTTTCATTTTTGTTGAGCTGGCCCTTTAAACCCTGTAAAAAAAATTATAGTTTTAATAGAAATAATGACTGATTTATCTATTTTTTTAGGGTGGGTAAATAGTAAGTAAATTTTCATTTTTTGGTGAACCGGCCCTTTAAATCCTGTAATAAAGCCAACATTTTTTTAATATAAGATATATTTTAGCATTTTGCATTTATTTGACAGGACGGTATGATGACAGGAAGAGGGAATGGGATCAAGAAAGGTCCACCAGCCATATATCGGCACACTAACTACAAGTGTGTAAACTCACCCAGCATGCCAGCGATGTAGGCCTTCAGCACCTCGCGGTTCTCACTGTACCTCAGCATACACATCCTCCTCACTCTCTCCTGGTCCAACAGGAAGAAGAACCTCCTTAGAAACACACACACACTTTCGATCCCTCCTCTACCAGGACATCCCATCTCCAGATACAGACAGGCCAGCAGAGAGAGGTCAGCCTGTAGGTCAGGAGGTAGCGGTTTGGGGGAAAACAGCTGTATTAGTTCAACATGGTTTGCAAGAGGAGGGAACGGCGCACGGACTGGGGCAATGAAACAAGGGGTGGTCTCTCTAAGGTCCTCTTCTTTGGTAAGGGTTGCGGATTCATCCGGGTCAGCAGGAGGTGCTGTTGAGATCTCTGGTTGGACCACGACGCAGCAGGACATTGATGAGATGAGCTCTTCCTCCTCCAGGGTTTTCTCCTCTGGATTTGTTGTTTCTACAGGTATGATTTGATCCTCTGGACCCAAAACTCTCTCCAGAACTGGAGCCCACTCCTGGAGCACATCGCTGAGGCAGACGGGGTCCAGTAAAACCATCGGGTCCTGGATCTGAGAGCTACAGAAGAATATATAGGTAACACTATAGTAACAATTAAAGTAACAATTCACACCATTTAGTAATGGCTTATTACCTGCCTGTTTTCAAGATATTAACCGTTTATTATCACTTATATGATTTCATTTTACATCCCTAATCCTACCCAATACCTAAAATCAACTAGTGGCTTACTCACTATTAATAAGCATCTAATTAATAGTTTATTGAGCTAAAAGTCTTCGTTAATGGTTTGTTAATAGTGTCAACTGTACATTAAAATAAAGTGTGACCTATATAAATATATATATACAGTCAGAATTATTCGCCCTCCTGTTAAATTGTTTATATTTTATATTTTTTCCCCAATTTCTGTTTTATGGATGTGTTCTTCAACACATTTCTAAACATAATAGTTTTAATAACTCATTTCTAATAACGGATTTCTTTTATCTTTGCTATGATGACAGCACATAATATTTGACTAGATATTCTTCAAGATACTAGTATTCAGCTTAAAGTGACATTTAAAGGCTTAACTAGGTTAATTAGGGTAAAGTTAGGGTAATTATGAAAGTCATTGTATAACAGTGGTTTGTTCTGGAGACAATCCAAAACAAATATTGCTTAAGGGGGCTAATAATATTGACCTTAAAATGCTTTTAAAAACTGCTTTTATTCTAGCTGAAATAAAACAAATAAGACTCTCTCCAGAAGAAAAAATATTATAGGAAATACTGTGAAAAATTCCTAAATCTGTTAAATATTACTTGAGAAATATTTTAAAAAGAATAAATATTGCACAGGAGGGTTCATTTAGTTAATTTACAAAAACGGATAACAAACATTTTTAGAAATTTCTCATTCTTCAATACTCAATCATAAAACCATGAAATCTACAAAAAAATGGAGATATCTGTTTTTGCAAATAAACTCTTCATTTGTATAGATCAGTTATATACTCTGGTAAACTCACATGGCTTTCTTTGTAGCGGCTCTCAGCTCCAGCAGCTCAGACTCAGAGCTGGACTGTTCAGTGTTTAATCTAAGACAGAGACAGACAAAAATCACAATCAACACAATGCATCAGTCAGAAAACATCAGCAGGTATAGGGCTGTGCAATAGGGCTGTACGATATTGGAAACATATTCCAGAAGGGTGTCAGAACGTAAAACACTCACTCGTGCTCGATTTCCTCTGAAATTGGGCTCGCTGCGGCCGTGACCTCACCCTGAACGCCCTCCCTGAGGTCAGGCCGAGGCCAAAGGTCAGCGTTCATCTGAAGAGTGTTGATCTTCTCCGTTGTCTTTTTCATGAAGCTGGAAACACTGATAAAGCACACACACACACACACAACGCTGAGATCATCAAGTCCAGTTATGACAGTGCAAAAGAAAAGCATCAGGTTATTTATATGTAAAATAATGAAGTGTTTACCTGACCAATAATACGCATCGGCATTAAATGAGACAATGAGACAAAGCCGAAAGTGACATTCGATGAAACAGGAAGTTGCCGTTTTAAAAATAACCTCTGTGTGAGCAGCAGCTGCATTTTAATGTGCATTCAAATAGCGCGATTCTTCATTGGAGGTTTGCTTCCTTGTGATTCAGCCAATCAGAGTGCAGCATATATCGGGTATAGTGTTACATTTAGGAGGAAGTGAAATTATTAGTGTGGAGTACTGTGGAGAGCAGATGTTTATGTGTGTGTTTGTGACTGTGTATGTGTGTGAGTGACTGTGTGCTAATGTCAGTCTGTCTATGTGTGCGTTTCTGTGAGTGTGTGTGTTTCTGTATGTGAGTCTGTGTAAGTGTGTCACTGTGTGTGTGTGTGTGTGTGTGTGTGTGTGTGTGTGTGTGTTTGTGTGTGTGTGTGTGTGTGTGTGTGCGTGTGTGTGTGTGTGTGAGCCTGTGCGAATTTAAGTCTGTGTCTAAGTAAGTGTATGTGTGTGCACGTGTATGTACGTGAGTGTGTAAGAATGTATGTCAGTGTGTGTGATTGTGAGTGTAGGTGTGTCTGTCTGTGTATGAGTGTGTCACTGTGTGTCTGTATGAGTGTATGTATGTGTATGTGTGTGTGTGTGTGTCTGTGCATGTTTCTTGTGTGAGAGTGAGCGTATATCTGTGTGTGAGTGTGTGTGTGATTGTAGGTATGTCTGTCTGTGTGTGTGAGCATGAGTGTCTGTGTGTGAGTGTGTCACTGTGTTTGTGTGTGTCTAACATGAGTGTCTAAACGTGTGAGTGTTTGTGTGTCTGCATGAGTGTGTGTGTGTGTGTGTATGTGTGTGTGTTTATTTGTATGCTTTTGTGATATACAACAACACAAATGTGTATAATGAAAGAATGTACAGCATAAAAACCAATACACCTGTGAAACGTCCCCAAAAGCGTGTGTATGTCTATGTTTGTGTGTGCGTGTGTATATATGTCTGTGCAAGTCTCTGTGTGTGTGTGCGCATGTCTCTCTCTCTCTGTGTGTGTGTGTGTGTGTGTGTATGTATGTGTGTGCGTGTATATCTCTCTCTCTCTCTCTCTGTGTATGTCTCTGTGTTTGTGTGTACATGTCTGTGTATGTCTGTGTGTGTGTGCATGTCTCTCTCTCTCTCTGTATGTTCATGTCTCTGTGTGTGTTTGTGTGTGTGTGTGTATATGTCTGTGCAAGTCTGTGTGTGTGTGCGCAAATGTCTCAGTCTCTCTCTCTCTCTCTCTCTCTCTCTCTGTGTGTGGGTGTGCGCGCATGTCTCTCTCTCTCTCTTTGTGTATGTCTCTGTGTTTGTGTGCATATGTCTGTGTATGTCTCTGTGTGTGTGGGCATGTGTCTCTCTTTCTCTCTGTGTATGTTCATGTCTCTTTGTGTTTGTGTGGGTGTGCACACATGTTTCTCTCTTTCGGTGTGTCTCTCTGTGTGTATGTATGTATTTGTGTGTGCATATGTCTCTCTCTCTCTCTCTCTCTCCCCGTGTGTGTGTGTGTGTGTGTGTACCTGTCTCGAACAGCCTGCAGGGCGACTCGTGGAGGTTTTGAGCGGAAAGGCAATGGTAGAAACTGCAAGCCGAGGTCAGACCGGTCGCCCTCTCCACGCACAGACGCAGAGTCTTCAGGAGAGCGGAAACAGATATGAAAGAGATGATAATAAAGAAAAGACGCAGAGAAAATCAGCAAAAGCACAGAATGAAGCAGATTAAAACTGATGTGCTGCATGATAAAGATTAATAGTAAAACCGGATAAACAGGATAAATGATTAAACTGCTGCTCGCTGATGTTTTTAAGGTATTTTATTGCACAATATTTGACATACAACACACTTACTCACATACAAAATACTGAGGTAAAACTACTAAAAACACAAAACTCAAAATGATAAAGGATATTTGGAGCTATAATCAGGTGTTAACAGCATTATCTGCTAACACTTTACAATAATGGTGCATTAATGTATTTATTAACTTGAACAAACAATGAACAATACATTTATTACAGTATTTATTCATCTTTGTTAATGAAAGTTAATGAAAATAAAGTACTTCATTATTAGCTCATGTGAATGCATTAACTAATGTTAACAAGTGTGTATTTTAATAATGCATTAGTAAATGTTGAACTATGATTAATAAATGCTGTACAAGTATTGTTCATTATTAGTTCATGATAGTAAATACATTAACTGATGTACCATTATTTATATACTGTAAGTGTTATCCAATATCTGTTACTTGGGTTATTTTAGTTAAAATCTCTGCACACAGTGAAATCTCATTGGTCCACATGATGATGAACATCAAAACTTTATTAATTATGAAATAATACTGATTTAAAGTTCTCATTTGTGCCATTGCGTGGATTTTTTGCTTTTGGCAAGAATGCTAAAGATTTAATATAAAACAAAATATCTTAATACACATTTCTGATGTTATTCTCTCCTTATTTATTTGTATATGACATTTGTAATGTTAAAATAAGACTATCAAAGTATATGCTTTGCTTCTTTATGACTAATGTCACAAATCCTACAGTAAATAAAATCCAAAAATCAAATCAGGTAAAATAAAAAAAAATAAAAAAAATTCCACTTGAGATTTTATTATCTTGTTTAAGGGACACTTTACAAGTCTCCCAGAGTTAAACAGTTGACTAGAACCATTTTTTTTTTTGGCAATGGTTTTCTAGACAATTTCCTGTTCTGGCGGGGTCACTTTTAGCTTAGCTTAGCATAATGAATTGAATCGGATTAGACCATTAGCATTACGTTCAAAATGTTCAAAAAAATAAAAATAAAAAGAGTTAATAGATTAAAAGTTTTTTTAGTTAAAAGAGATAATTTTCCATTTTAAAGCTTGAGTCTTCTGTAGTTAAATCGTGTAATAAAAATTTCTAGGCCAATATTGCAAGGAACTATACTCTCATTCTGGCGTAATAGTCAAGAAATGCTGCTGCTGTACCATGGCTGCACCAGGCGGCATGATATTATGCAATATAAGTGGAGTGTTCCTTTAATATTCTGATTAACTCTGAAATGGATAAAAATGCACGAAAAATGGCTTTATTAACACACGTTACTATTTTTGTGCAGTTTTATGCCCTCGTTAGTTTAAAAAAAATCCCTTTCTGTTCACGAGTGAAATATAAATCAAGTACTTCCTGTATCAAACTGAGAACTTCCCGCTGAGAGAGCCGAACTCTTCTACTTCCCCTTTGGTTTGCAAGTCTCTCTCGGTCTCACCGTTGTCCATCTGCTCCTCCTCGGTGAAGCTGAACTCCTTCAGACGGTCCTCCTCAAGCATTGATTGGTTGGCGAGAGAGCTGGCGTCATCATCTGATTGGCTGCCTCTTCGGCTGATCACGCGGTAGATCCCGCAGTCCAGAACATTAAAGCTCTCCTGTACACAGCAGGGGATTCAGAGTTATTTAGCACTTTGAAAAGGTGTTTCTATATATACAGAAGAGTGCAAAAGGCCCCCAGTTATATTTGTTGTTTTAGTGTCTTGATTTGATCTGCATTTCTCATAGAGCTGTTGTCAATATTGCCTGAATTGATGGGATTGTGAATGCTGAAAAGTACAGACAGGTTTTAATTCGTCATGTAATTCCTACCTAGAAAGCACCTCATTTGTAATAGTTTTATTTTTCAGCATGATAATGATCCCAAACACACTGCTAACGTAATGAAATCATATTTGTAAACAGCTGATGAAACAAAGACAGTCATGAAATGCCCTCCACAGAGTCCAGACCTGAACATTATATACAGTGTGCATAGGCAATATTATAGGCAGTATGAAATTCACCTGGAGAGAAAAAGAAAGATAGAACATGCTAAATCTAAGCAAGAACTCTTTTTTTATTTTATTTTATTTGTAATCCCATGGTGCCTCACATGGTAATCCCACAATTCAAGTGAAGACTGATAGGTTATTATGTTTGCTCATTATACAACTGCTATAACAGCTTAATTTAATGAGGGCCCAACATTTCTTTACACAGTACTGTATATTTG
>CAIGQV010017386.1:35712622-35723191 GCA_903798115.1 Danio jaintianensis
TAATTTAATGAGGGCCCAACATTTCTTTACACAGTACTGTATATTTGTGTATATTTGTGTTTTTGCACTCACATGTGAGGAGATGCTGCTTCTGCGGCTGCTGCAGGCGGAGTCCAGAGGCTCCAGTTTGCTGATCACTTCCTCCAGCTGACCAATCAGCTGCTGCTGGGAGGCGGAGCTTAGCTGAGCTTTGAGGTGTTCAAGTCGATCAATGGGGAGGGACTTCCTGGCCTGAGGAGGAAGTGAAAGAGAGAGAGAATATAATGAAAACTAGTGTAAAATTTAATGCCTACTGCTAATAGAATGTTAAAAGGTGCTGTGTATATATACGTTTTTGAGTCCTCTAAAGCCTAAAATAACCATAATATGTTTGCAGACATTTAAGAAACATGCTAAGTGGACATACTTTATCTGAAAAGCAATGCTAAAGTCAGTTATTCCACTTTGAAAATGTGCGTTAGGTGTCTGAATGTCTGTCATTGTATTTATCTCTGTAACCAGCCCACTGCCAGTTTACCCAATTATATTTCAGCAATATATTTCGAGTTGCCTTGAAAAAAAACACAGCGTATTTTATTTCAGTCATGAAGGCTGCGCAATGTATGAAAATACAGCTAATAATGTGACCAGACAGTACAAGCATTAGAAATGAGACAGAGATTCAGAGTTATAAAAATCCACCAGGTGGTTTGAAATTAGCAAATTATAGCAAAATATAGCAAACAATTAGCTAACTAGCTGAGCAGCTAACATTGCAAGGCTTGATTCGTCAATCAGGCAACCTGCATTTGCATCGCATGGTCAGAGGAGGGCTCAGGTGAAAAACCAAAACCCTCTCCAATGTTTTGAATTTGGATTGCAATACCTAGTTCAAGGCTTGATCAATCCTATATACTGCACCATTAAACAGCATGCATTGTGTGTACTAAACGTGTTTTGTTTGCATGTGTACTTTGGATGTAGTAATAGCATGCTGAAACATGCAGCAGACAGTGACGGCGATGGTCCAGTTCTCCCTCTTCATCAGTCGCTCCACACAGCGCTCTGGCGACACCAGCGACAGGTGAGACAAACGTCCATCACCGTGAAGACAAAACAGTTCATTACGGAAAACTGAGATCTCCAACACATCTGCAGAGAGAAGAAGTTGTTGCATTACAATCAAAATCTGAAAAATTAAGGTTATTAGCAGGGTGCGAACTACGGGGGAGCAAGGGGGAGGTCGGCTCCCCTAAATAAGGCATGGGCTCCCCTGAAAACATGATTTGTGAAATTTTGGGAGGTCTCAAAAAATATTCACAATGTGTTATTTTGATGTGCGGTTTCAGTATTGTGTAATGTGATCATGGATTATTATGGGTATAAGTGCAAAAATATCATTCATTCATGCATGACGGTGATTTACACCTCACTTTAAAAAAGATAACTACACATGCTATTCTTGTCATGAGCATCAAGGTGTGGGGGTGCTGAGGAGCAAAGTCCAGTCATGTCAAAGACTGACAGCCAGATGCTTTCATATGGACGTTGAGTTACTGCTTATTTATTTTCCGAAACAAATGATGTGACGTTGTGTTTCGTTTTATTTAGTTCATACAATTTTCTTTTTTTTAAACACCGTGACATTGCTATAAACATGGTGGACAATTAAGCTAAAGCAGGTAAACTTGACAAAACAGAACCCCTTTCAATGGTGTTTCTTTCATTTCGAATTCACGATTATGTTTTACCGAAGTAAAAAGTGAGATCCCATGACATTCTATAGTCCTATGTAAAATAAAAAAGCATATGCTGTCCTTGGTGCCATCATCTTGAACTTATAGAGCGAATAGAAAAATGATAGGCTACATGATGAGGTTATTTATTTTGTTGTTAAGTGAAACATATTGGTGTTTGTTGATTTTATATAAATGAATGTATTCCTCTCACAGAAGCACTGCAGGTAAAATAAGACAATGATGTTCTGTTGTTTAGGCTGCTGTTGTTTGTGCATGTAAAAATAAATCCCTCAAAAGATATTTTCAAGGGTCAAAGAAAGTTATTGATGGGAAAACAAGCGCTTTTTAGCGAGAAAATAAACCGAAAACATTGTGTTGTTTTGTTCATTTGGCCTACTTATATTAGTTACAATTATACAAATATTTGTTTAATATTTATAGATTTTTTTTGTTTGTTTATACATTGCTGTCTAAGGACCTGAGTGTTTTATAGCCTACATCATTGTGTCAAGATCAAAGCGAACCCCCCACCCCCCCCTTTTAACAGTTATTATATATAAACATAGTTAACCTGCAGTTATATAGTATAAAGGTGATGTCATTGTGTACATTTTTAATGAAGTGTATTAAGTGTATGATGTAAGAGGTTATACAACACACTTTTTGAGATATATAAAATTACGTTTATACAGTATATATTACACAAATAAAAATTATATATTTACGTTTTTCATTTAATTATGTTGATTTCATTTATTAATAATTATTTAATTGTTCATTTTAAACAAAATATTTAGATCCATGAACTCTAATAACATCGTAGAGGCCATACAGTGTTAAAAATATATATATTATTATTGTTTATTGCTGTGTTTATTTAATAAATACTATAACTTATTATTTAATTTATTTTATATTATATATTTATTTTATTAATTGTATATAAAATAAATATAAAATTTATTCTTTATAGATTTTTATTAAATAATAAGTTATAGTGACGTATTATTTTTTTTTATATACAAATCTTTTATTTTATTATAAAAATCTAAAATTTGATAGATTTTATAAAACTATATGATTTTTTTATTATTATTATTATTACCTTATTATTTTTTAAAATACTATAAGATATAGTATTTTAATAATAGATTATTAAAATAATAAAATTACACATTTATATATATTTTATTACATATTAATATACAAAATATTAATATTTTAAATATATTACTATACATATATGTTGACCTCTCACCTTTGACCTCTGTCCACAGCAAAACCTGACCACTGTGTGGAGTAAAGATGTAGATGGCCGAATCCGTCCAGGTGAGCAGATTTTGATCACTAAGAAACACACGCACACGCAAAAGCACACACACAAAATTTGGGTCAATGTTAAAAGCTACAAGTTAAAGATTTACCACAAAACCCTTTCTAAACCTGAGCCTTTATCTTCATCTTTACTTTACTTTAAAGTTTTGTGTTATTACAGTAAATACAGTGTTTACCCAAACTGAAGGAGTCTTGGGAAAGCCAGAGACTGTGGATTCGTCTGTGTGGGATTGAAATGTGGCTCATTCCTGTGGAAAAATACACAAAAATGAATCCAATAAAAAAAAATATAAAAAAAATTAGAGCTTAAAGGGACAGTTCACCCAAAAGAGAAAATTCTGCCATCATTTACTCACCCTTTACTTGATTATTTCTTCTTTTAAACATAAAAGAAGATATTTTGAAAAATGTCAGAAATCTTTAACCATTGACAACCATAGTATTTGAATGAAAGTCAATGGGTTTCTGACATTTTTCAAAATATCTTCTTTACTTCTATGTGTTTTGGCTTTTAGCAGTGACATTTATAGTACACTGAACTGAACTAAACTGAGGTGACGCGGTGGCGCAGTGGGTAGCACGTTCGCCTCACAGCAAGAAGGTCGCTGGTTCGAGCCTCGGCTGGGTCAGTTGGCATTTCTGTGTGGAGTTTGCATGTTCTCCCCGTGTTCGCGTGGGTTTCCTCCGAGTGCTCCGGTTTCCCCCACAAGTCCAAAGACAAGCGGTATAGGTGAATTGGGTAAACTAAAATTGTCCGTAGTGTATGAGTGTGAATGGGTGTGTATGGATGTTTCCCAGAGATGGGTTGTGGCTGGAAGGGCATCCGCTGCGTAAAACATATGCTGGATAAGTTGGCGGTTCATCCCGCTGTGGCGACCCCAGATTAATAAAGGGACTAAGCCGAAAAGAAAATGAATGAATGAATGAACTAAACTGAACTGAACTTCATCTGCGGAAACTGGACTGAAGCAGGTTCAATTTACTAAAACTTCATCTATGTTAAGCTGCTTTGACACAATATACATTGTAAAAGCGCTATAGAAATACAGATGAATTGAACTGAATTTAGTGTTTAAAATAAGAAAGAAACTCAAAGGTTTAGAACCACTTGTAAGTAGGCATGTGCTGGTATAAGACTCTGATGGTATGATAACCTTGGATAAAAATATCACGGTTTCACGGTATTGTGATTGCTACTCTAAAATAAGTTCTTTTTAAAATGTCAGGGTAAAAAAACAACTACTTTATTGTAAATAAAGTATATAATAAATAAAATAAGCTATACTGTTGCTCTAAATAAATAAAGTCTTTAAAAAAACACATGTAAAGAAAATAAAAAATAAATGTACGTTTTTTTTAGTTTTTTTTTTACATATACCACAGAAACAGTATAACAAAAAATTTTAGCGGCTTTAAAATCTTGACTTTCCAAACTGCAGTGAACCTTGAAACCGGTTATCATCCCATGCCTACCTGTAAGTGAGTAAACTGTCATTTTTAGGTGAACTGTCCCTTTTACTAACAAACACTAGAAGAGGTTTGCGGGTGAGTGTTAAACACACAAACACACACTTGTAAGAGATGAGTGGCAGCGGCGGGCTGGCCAGCAGCTGTTTGAACTGGTGTGTGCTCAGGACCTCTCCGCTGAAACTGGCCTCCCATATGCGGGATCCGGGACGAGCACAGAACAGCAGAGGACCAGGAGAGCCGACCAGCTGACCACGCTGACCTGCCAGACCCTGAGCGAGGAAACACGCCCCGAACTCTCCGTCCCGCTCCTTATTACCCACACGCCAGAACTTCTCCCTGACAGACAGACAGAGAGAGACAGAGAGAAAATAAGAAATTAAGAATTCTACTAGAAGAAGAAACCACTGTGATACCAGTTTGGTATTTGGGATACCAAACAAGGGCAAAGAGGCGGAGCGTGAGCGGAGCTACAGACGCCAGCTTGCATTTTGCTTAGACAGGCTTTTTTTTGTGAGAAACGTTTAATACTTAATTAGCTGCGACTCGTTTGTGTTTTGACCACATGTGCTGGGTTGTGCACTATATCAATAAAGTGTTTAGTCTTTTAAAAACACTGTTGTAATACATTGAGCCACTAAGCATTGTTCTTATGACGTTTTTCTACAGGAGGAAAGCGCAAATTACTTCCAAATACTTCAAATATAGTCTGTGCTAGTAAATGCAAGGCTATTTATGAAATCCAGGCATAACACTATGACAACGTTTCAGATGAATGTTTTATAGCCTAGAGCTAATCAATCTGATCAGCTAATCTACAGCTAATCAAGTGTTTTACAAATCTAAAGAAAAATATAAATGATAAATTATCTTAAGTAAAACAAATACATTTATAAATATGGTATACAATTTCACTCACCTGCCATGGTGGCAACTTGAATGGTTTGTGAGCACAATTAAGTGCATATTATCTGATAATTGTAGGAAATAATCCCAAAAGGCAATTGACTGTGTAAAGCCACATAAAACAAAACAAAAATCCAATACATATGCCGAGTTCAGCGGCTAATCAGCCGGAATCAGCTGAGGTGACGTGACGGCAAGCAGCGAGACTTAGCTGTCACTTAAGTGGCCACGCCCTTAATTATGCAGACTTAATATAACTAAATATAAACGAAACGGATGAGTTATAAAAAAAATTCACCCCCTCACAGTTGTCATGAAGGGTAATATTAGCTATATGAACCAAAAACCATCTTGTACCAGGCTGTAAACATGTTTTTATCAGCTGTAAAATTGGCCAATTTACCAGTGCAGTCAGAGAACATCTGGACTTCCTGGAGCCAGCCCCCAAAGGCGAGTCGATGAATTGCAGTTTTAGTTACTTCCGTATAGGCTTCACAAGGGAGAGCGGGAGGTTGCCGCTTGGTTTATATGTATAGTGTATATATTCCTTTCTGTTTTATTATACATTATTGTTATTATTATTGTTGTTGTTATTATTTTCATCAATATTGTTATTACTACTGTTTTTTACCTTGACTTTTTTTCCTCTGCCATGTACACTTTGACAATATGCACCCACGTATGTCATGCCAATAAAGTGAATTGAATTGAGAGAGAGACCAATAAAAACATCAGCGATGCACTTGCAAACACACACACACACACACACACACACACACGCACACACACTAGATGATTATCAATTAATCATTGTAAATATACTGATTATTATTATTACTGTTTCATAATAAAAAGGTTGTTTGTTAAATGTACAGTTTATTGTGATTTATTTTTTCATTTTTTTACTACTACTATTTACTGTGTTTACTATGTGTTTATATATGTTCTATTTAATGTAAACTTTATAAATGCTTTGGCAATACATTTGTAATGCCAGTAAAGCTAAACTAGTCAAACTAGAGTCAAACAATTTATTACAAAACCATCTGCATGAATGCACAGTTGTGTATTGTATTTTCATTCATTCATTCATTTACTTTTCGGCTTAGTCCCTTTATTAATCTGGGGTCGCCACAGCGGGATGAACCGCCAACTTATCCAGCATATGTTTTACGCAGCGGATGCCCTTCCAGCTGCAACCCATCACTGGGAAACATTCATACACACTCATTCACACACATACACTACGGACAATTTTAGCTTACCCAATTCACCTATACCGCATGTCTTTGGACTTGTGGGGGAAACCGGAGCACCCGGAGGAAACCCACGCGAACACGGGGAGAACATGCAAACTCCACACAGAAATGCCAACTGACCCAGCCGAGGCTCGAACCTTCTTGCTGTGAGGCGAACGTGCTACCCACTGCGCCACCGCGTCGCCCCTTGTATTGTATTTTATTTCTCCTTATTAATAAATATTAATATTGTTTCTTTCATTATCCTTTTAATAATCATATTAGTCTTTTTTATTTGTGTATGCATTTATCAAAATTCTTATGTTTGTGTGTATGTATATATATGTATTATATAATCACTTTTCAAATTTATTCATTGTTTATGTGCAATGCTTTGGCAATACTTGACAAGTCCTGCCAATAAAGCTCTTTTGAATTGATTTGTGAGAGAGAGATTTGTGTTTTCAATCTAGTGCATTAAAAATTGACTCTCTTTTAAAGCAAAACAGGCATTCGACATTTAATCTGGGTTTAAAACAGAAATAAAATAATTAATTAATTGAATTAATTGAGAGAGGGAGAAAGAGAAACAGAATGAATGTTAAAACCAAAAATGTGGACTCCATCAAAACTTTCCACTGTCAGGCCCCAAAACGCTCTTGCAGAACAAGCATGTTTTTAGTTTAAAATGGTGTTGTGTAAATGCACCCTGAATGTGGGACATCTCCAGCAAACACACACACACACACACACCTCTCTGTGTCACACAGGTAGCAGCGGCTGAGGGACGAGACCACCAGGTGTCCATCGGTGTATCCCAGCTGAACCACACGGGAATCCACTGTGGTGACGGTCTGAACGGGGAAGATCACAAACGCTGAGCCCTGATTAAACGCAAAGAAAGACAGAGAGAGAAAGAGATAGCTATTCTTAAAAAAGAGAATCAGCATATTATTACAATTTCTCCAGGATTATGTAACACCAAAGACTGAAGTAATGATGCTGAAAATTCAGCTCTTCATCACAGAAATAAATTGTATTTTAAAACATAATCAGATAGAAAACTTATCTTAAAGTACAAATGAAATCAAAACTAACCATGTTGATTTGGTTAACTCACATTGCTAGTTTTGTGGTGAACAACTCATCTGTGCATGTCGTTAAAAAAAAGTTTGCAGTCTAAAACTGACATCTAAAAAATGCACTTCCTGTTTGTTTTCAGTTAAATTGTCAGATTAGGTCTGTCTGAAGTATTGGGCGGGGCTAACATACTTAACCACGCCCCTCTAGCTGTCAGTTTTGACAACAAACAGAAAGGGTGAGGAGGAGAGGAGTCTGTTAGTAATAACTCTCCCCAAACCCTTTTCCCCATATTTCTGAATGAAATGCCTACTTTACTACATCCAATCAGCTCGCAGTAGAAAAAACAAGCCACGCCCACTGTTTTCTCATTTAATATTCCGTTTCTCTAGGACCTGCGTCACAATACAATTAAATGTGACCCTGGACAACAAATCCAGTCTTAAGTCGCACGGGATATATTTTTTATCAATAGCCAAAAATACATTGTATGGGTCAAAATTATTGATTTTTATGCCAAATATCATTAGAATATGACGTAAAGATCATGTTCCATAAAGATATTCTGTAAATTTATCGCTGTAAATATATCAAAACGTAATTTTTGATTAGTAATATGCATTGCTAAGAACTTTTAAGGTGATTTTCTCAATATTTCGATTTTTATAAACACTCACATTACAGATTTTCACACAGTTGTGTCTCAGACAAATATTGTCCAAAAAACAAATCATACAATCAATTAAAACTTATTTATTCAGCTTTAAGGTGTTGTATAAATCTAAAAAATAAAATAAAATAAAAATAAAATACCCTTGACTGATTTTATGGTCAGGGGTCACAATGGCAATAATATTTCACAATATTACTATTTGTTTCACTCAAAATAATTAATCTTTATTTAGTCACTTTTCTGTTGACCCATAAAATTCGTATGAACATGGTGCAAGGGAAGAACAGAGGTACGCTATTACAACTCTACTGAAGTAAAATCAGAAGAGTTCTACTGTCAGGGACATAAATCCCTCACATATAAGGTGGATATAAAAAATAAATAAAATGAATAATATTAATAACCAGTAAGATAAAGATCACAGAGAATTATACAATAAGACAAACAGAATAAATGTATAAATAAAGCAATACAGTGACTCTTGAAGATAAACATATATATAATGCTACACAGGGTTAGCATGCATGATCACATTCCCAGTAAATCTAGTATAAGTTTTCTTAAACAGATTCAAATAAACGTATCCTTGGTGAGTATAAGAGACGTAATTTTAAAAACATTTAATAATCCGGTCACACTTTATAATAAGGGTTCATTAGTAATGCATTTAATAACATTGACTAATTATGAACAATTCTTGTACAGCATTTGTTAATCATAGTTCAACATTAACTACAGCATTATTACCATCTAAATTCATGCTGATAATACACCCTGAGTTAACATGAACTAACAATAAACGACTGTATTTTCATGAACCAATGTTAACTAACATAAACAAATACTGTCATAAATGTTTTGTTCATTGTTTGTTCATGTTAGTAAATGTATTAAGTAACATTAACTAATATAACCCTATTGTGAAGTGTTACCAATAATCCTACAACCCCAAATTTACAATTGTGTTATCTACATGAGTGTACCTTGCCAAGTTTAGATGACCCAGCCCGGACGCAGGACACCTTCCCTCCCACATCTCCGGCAAACACTCGGAGGGCCACGGTGTCCCAGCACAGGGATGTTACGGTCACTCCACGGTGCTCCCAGGACACAGAGGCCCTTTCAGGACGGCCGCGGCGCTCCAGATGAAGCTCCCACACCACCACCAAACCCTGACTGAGGAGAACACACAACAGAAGAGTCCAGACTGGAGAACACAGACACCTGGAGAACAGGAACATGAAGGATGAAAAGGAATACCTGGTGGCCACAGCGATAAAGTCCTCATCATGAGGGCAGCACGAGACCTGCGTGATGGAGCCTTCCTGGAAAAGATGAAAATAAAAAACAAGACATTTTAGTTTACACTTTTTTTTTGCTATAATATTTATTATTTACATATTGAAATACAACACTTTGCTTTTTTTAGAACCTTGCTGCATTTACAAAATATACTAAATAAAAGGATATGTATATATATATTAAAAACTAATTAAAAAACAACCAAATGCTCCTCCTTTTTTGGTTAACGGTAATCCATTCAAAAGTGAGTTTTATAATCATATTGAGTACAAGGTACAAGAAACGTGTACTGAAGTGTATCAGTACAGATCTGTGAGAGTGGAACTGCATTGTTCACTAAAATTATTCATCAACTTCTTCCTCTGTTAATTCCACATTTTTGACATAACTACATTTTCAAATACAGTTTAGCTTTTAGCATGCAAGTTATCTTTTCTAATGGCAGGCTTGACAACATCTGTCTTATCCATTGAATAGTGTTTGGTCTTTGCATATTTGTCCATAGCAAAGCTACATATATTTTGGCATAAAGCAAGCTGAGGTCTATAAATATTATATAATATAATATATATCTGGCTGTAGTTTACACTTTCGATGCTTTTATATTTTATGTCATTTTCATGCTCTCTTTCATTTTTTTTTCATGCAAGTATTTTTTTTGCTGGACCTGTATTTTGTATTTGTTTTCATGCAACAATTTTTTTATGCATCTGTTTTTTAATGCAACTATTTTTTCATGCTCCTGCACATTCTGTATTTTTTCTTGCAAATATTTTTTTCATGCACATGTTTTTCATGCAACTATTTTTTCATGCACCTGTATTCTGTATTTTTTCATGCAACTATTTTT
>CAIGQV010017386.1:35723201-35737328 GCA_903798115.1 Danio jaintianensis
ATGCAACTATTTTTGCATGCACCTGTATTCTGTATTTTTTCATGCAATTTTTTTTTTTCATGCACCTGTATTGTATTTTTTCATGCAATTTGTTTTTTCATGCACCTGTATTCTGTATTTTTGTCATGCAACTATTTTTTCAGGCACCTGTTTTGTTCATGCAACTATTTATTGCCTGATTATATACAACATTTTATTTTACAATAACTGATTTTTTTCTGAATTATGGAGCGATTAAAAGATAATCACAAAAACCACTTTTGTGCTAGAAATGCATGAAATTTAGCACATATTTAATAAAATGTTGCCTCATTTACATATTAAAACATAAGATTTTTAGAAAAACTAATAAAATAATGTTTAATAATGAAATACAATGATAACTATATGTATGTATATCAAATAAAAATAAAGTTGGCTGCACGGTGGCGCAGTGGGTAGCACGTTCGCCTCACAGCAAGAAGGTCGCTGGTTCGAGCCTCGGCTGGGTCAGTTGGCATTTCTGTGTGGAGTTTGCATGTTCTCCTCGTGTTAGTGTGGGTTTCCTCCGGGTGCTCCGGTTTCCCCCACAAGTCCAAAGACATGCGGTAGGTGAATTGGGTAGGCTAAATTGTCCGTAGTGTATGTGTGTGAATGAGTGTGTATGGATGTTTCCCAGTGATGGGTTGTAGCTGGAAGGGCATCCGCTGCGTAAAACATATGCTGGATAAGTTGGCGGTTCATTCCACTGTGGCGACCCCTAATGAATAAAGGGACTAAGCCGAAAAGAAAATGAATGAATGAATAAAAATAACGTTTATGGAGCAACAATCTCCTTAATATAGATTATTAAAGGATGCCATGTTTTGTAAAATGTTCTAGTTGATCCTCTGAGAAAATATCAGATTTCTTATGAGTTCGTTTTTTTACCCTATTCACCTGAAGTTTCTTGGTTTAAGAATAATTTAAAAAGCAACCAGAGACAAAAAAGTGCCTCAATGTGATGTTTTCTTTTATTAACATGCACACTTCCTGCTTTCTTTGGCAACCTAGCAAAAACACATTTCATGTGACAAAGAAGAGCATAATGGGTCTGATGTAAGTGAAAGCTGATGCTAATACAGTGTACTCTGCATGCTGCTCTAACGCAAACCCGTGCCAATAAAACACAGAGAGAAGCAGAAATGAGCCATTTATACCGTAATATTGCAGTGTTTATTATTGATTAAATTATTAATCCGTGTGGATTATTATTGTTTATTTATCAAAATAACTTCCCCTCCCTCTTCATGAATCTCTCTCCTCTGATTGGTGTTTATTGACGTGCAAAAAAAAAAAAAAATGCAAGCAAGTACAAAATAAAAAAAATTCTCACAATCGAGAAGCAATTTCTCAGGATTATATTCATCACAATAGAGCCGACATGAAACCCACGAATGCAAATACACTGATATCTACTAGATAACACTGGATAGCAGTGTTTGCAATGCAATTTTTTTTTTTCATGCACCTGTATTCTGTATTTTTGTCATGCAACTATTTTTTCATGCACCTGTTTTGTTCATGCAACTATTTATTCATCCACCTGTATTTTGTATTTTTTCTTGCAACAATTTTTTTTATATTCATCACAATAGAGCCGACATGAAACCCACGAATGCAAATACACTGATATCTACTAGATAACACTGGATAGCAGTGTTTGAGCCCTCCTGATAGTTCTGTGCATCAGTTTAGTTAGTAAATGTGTGAAAAGAGAACTTGTGAAATGTGTTAGCTGTGCGTACTTTGTGTGTGAGAATGAGCTTCTGCTTCCAGCCGTCTCTCTGGATGAGGTGAAGTCCTCCAGCAGACGTGCCCAAAGCCAGCCACTTTCTGGACACTGACAGACACGTACACTGCAGGACAGAGACCGAACATGAGATCAGATTAGATTATAGGAGAGTGAACTTCACTAAATCTAACAGGATCATGTCCAAGTCATATTTAACTTTTTTTTTCCTAAAAGAAAATGGATATAACGATCAGTTTTGCTTGGTGCTCTCTCTCTAAAATCAATAACCATCTCCGTTTTATGAAAATTTGAATTTACATTTAGAGTGCCTTGGACTTATGATTTTTTTGTGACCCAATCATGCATTTTAGATTCAATCATTCCTGGAATAATTCTTACAACAGGAAATCAAATAAACAGAACAGAAACTGAAAAACGCTCTCTGAAAGGTAAACAACACAAACTGCGATTCGGGTCAGTTTGAATAACCCAAAGCCATCACCATAAAAACTTATCACAACAGTAAACTGTGGCAGTAAATGTGTGGTTTACTTTGATGCGTCCGGAGTCAAGTCGCAGGGCAGAAAGCAGGGGGTCCAGACAGTCAAACTCTGCCAGGACGTGAGTGCAGGACTCCACAGGAACCACAGGAATCATCCTGCACCGGCCTGAGCGGAAACAATGTTAATGCATGCAGCCTGCAGACAGAACTCATAAATGCACGCCAAACCACATATTTGGACAAAATATGCATACTTGAATAAGCAAGCAATTAGAAAAATACATGCAAATTGTAACCAAAAACACATAAATACTCAAACAGCATTACAAGGTACATTTAGTGATTCACAAGTGTTTATTTATGGATGTGAATTGCATTATGCAGGGTTTCTGCAGGTTTCACCAAGTTAAATTTAAGAGTTAAGACATTTTTAAGACCATTATGAATTAAATTTTAGATTGGACACTAAGGATTTGACCCTTTTTTTCGAATATCCAGTTGGAAAAGATTTTCACTTGCCCTATCAAAAAAATTATAATAATTGAATACATTTAATAATACAATAATAATAATAATGATAATAATAATAATATAATAATAAAAAATATAGGTCAGTATCCTCAGCAGTAAATACATGGAGAACTTCTAAACAGATGTTATTGTAAGGAAAATAATTAAACCATTTAAAGTAAATAAAGTTAAAAATTCAATTTTTAAATAAAAGGTTAAAGGTTTTATGGAGATGGATTGTTGGTGATTGTATGGGTGTTAATGGCCAGATTGGGTAGCTATACATGAACAAAGGAAAATTAAGACCTGTTAAAAAAAGATTTAAGAACTACAACACAATATTTCAGAAGATTTAAGACTTTTTAAGTATAATAAATTATATAAAGTATATAATAAATAAATTATAATTATATAAATTCAACTTTACACTTTAACAACGTGACTTATTGACATTTTAGTAGTTTGATTTAAATAATATAACGTATAAGAGATAATATATAGAGAAATAAGTCTGTAAAATAACAAAAAATGTGCTGGAAGTTTATTAAAAGGTTTTTGTAGCGTAATATACAACACCAACCCAGACAATATATCACTGCAAACTACTAAAAATGTTAATAAAAGTCACTTTTTTGAACTTTTCAAGGTTAAAAGTTGTTGGAGGAATGATTAAGGTGCCATAACGCAATTAAAAAGCATTAAAAAAAATGAAAAAATAGAAACATGAATCACAAAATATGAAAAACTGCTAATTTACTGATATTTTTTACAGTGCACTTTTAGGCACGGTTCAGTCAAAAATGAAAATTTCTTCATTATTTACTTACACTCAAGTGGTTCTTAACTTCTTTTTTCATTGACATACATAGTAGGAATAAAAAAAAACACTATGGAAGTCAATAGCAGTTTTTTATTTTACAGTTTATCATTGTGTTCTTCAGAAGAATTTTTTTTTAATAAAAGTTTAGAAACATTATAGTGAGTGAGAGTAAATGGTGTGAAAATGAACATTTTTGTAGTGTAGCCTTTGCAACTTTACTGGCTAGACGGCCTATTCTTATGAATTGGAAATCAGCAGTTCCCCCTTATCGGCAATGGGTTCTTTATTTTTTACATGCTCTTAGAATGGAAAAGACTCGAATTGCAAAAAAACAAAAGCCAGAAAAAAAAGAACAGTTCCAGAAAGTCTGGAGCCCCTTTCTAAATCTTTTAAGGAGACACCTATTTCTTAATTGCTTTTTTTTATTTGTATATATATATATATTTTTTTTTTTCATTCATTTTCTTTTCGGCTTAGTCCCTTTATTCATCAGGGGTCGCCACAGTGGAATGAACCGCCAACTTATCCAGCATCGGTTTTACGCAGCGGATGCCCTTCCAGCTGCAACCCAGTACTGGGAAACATCCATACACATACACACAACATACACTTCGGCCAATTTAGCTTACCCAATTCACCTATAGCGCATGTGTTTGGACTTGTGCGGGAAACCGGAGCACCCAAAGGAAACACACGCCAACACGGCGAGAACATGCAAACTCCATAAAGAAATGCCAACTGACCCAGCCAGGGCTCGAACCAGCGACCTTCTTGCTGTGAGGCGACAGTGCTAACCACTGAGCCACCGTGTCGCCTTATTTTATTTGATTTATTTTTCCTATTGTTTGTCTTTTTATTATTATTTTCATGTTATCTTATATTTTTGTGCATATATGTGATATTTTACGTTATTATTTATATAATTATTTAGTGTACAATTATGTTTTCCTGATAATTTCTTGTTTGGTAAATTGTATCAGAGCATGATTTTTATGGCATGTTTTATATATCTATATGTATCAATATTATGTATATTCTATTTACTGTGTTATTTTTGTGACCTAGGATGAACCTAATAAAGCACAAAAAAAACAACATTTTTGGGTAAACTATCCCTTATGTAAAATAATTCCCCAAAATGAATCCTTGGCGGCAGAGTGAGCTCAAAGATGTATTAAGACACATCCATACTTAGTGTCATATGATTCCAGGGAAATCCAATTGAAAAAAGCATGACTATCACTGCAAGTGCTTTTTTATTCTCTTTTCTAAAGACATTACTTATTTAAATTACATAACTGTGTCAAATCCATGTTATAAAACGACAAAACAAAACAAAAATGGGTGACATGATAACTATTTTGGGAACTTTTAGTTTATATATGTGTTTTTTAACACATTGCCAGTCAGCATAAAAGCAAAAACTTTTAGCAGCACACACATTTACACAGTTTTTACGACTTCCGCTTCTTTTGAAACACATTTTTATGTGTCTTTAACAAACTCTTCATAAAAGTGAACTTTGAAAAGTTTATAAATCAAAGTGACGCGTTAGCCGATTAGCATGACTGTCAATCACGAGACCTGAGTTTAGCACTCACCAAAATACCATAAAACATCAAATAACCCTCATTTTGTTGGAGTTTATGATCAAGTTGTGTTGTAAAAACAGTTTAGCAAAAGCACAAGTTGATCCTTAGCTGGAAATGTCGGTACTTTCACTGTTCTCAACGTTTTGGTTTCTGTTTCTCCTCTTCGTGAATAATTCCTTGTTAACGTTACGCGTCTCAAATCATTTAAAAGTATGTTTAACGGTTATTTACTCTATAAATAAGAAGATAAACTTATTTGAGTGGATAAATGTGTCACCTCATGCACTTCAATGAAGAATTTAACATGGATTTAAGACGTATAAATCGTGTTTTACCTCCTCCTGAGCTCCAGACGCATTTAAATCGGCGAAATATCCAGAAATGTAGCAAAAACGAGACATATAGTGTGTAAACTGATGGTCGTGTGTGTGTGTTTGTGCCGCCGCTGCAATTCCTGTAGTGTGTTTGACAGCTGACTGAAAACTGACCGGCGCTACGTTCCCATTGCACTCTATTCACGGTGACGCGCAAGGATACATATTAGCGCGGGGAACTACTTCTGGCGCCTTACCTCATCATTACTTTTCCGTCGAGTACTAGTTATTTTAATATTTTAAAAAAAGAGTACTGCCAAACGATTATTTGAGATTAATCGCATTCAAAATGAAAGTTTGTGTTTACCTAATATATATTTATCATGTATATACGCACATGCAGTATTTAAATAGGCTAAATATTTAGGGGTAAAACATGGAGACCGCCTGAGAGTTCTCTCAGATTTACTGTAGTATTTATTAGGGAAGAGTTTGAGTAAAATGTTATTTTATTCTATAATGATGTAAGAACATTTCATACAAATTTTTAAAAAGGATATTGTCATTTTGAGCTTTTTTTCTTCAGAAAATGGTCAGAATAACAACTGCACTGTAAAAAATGCTGGGTTCCACACAATCGATATGTTAGGGCAACATGAAGGAATTAAGTTAACTTATTACTTTTCACAAATTTAAGTGGATTGAACATAAAACAATTAAGTTGTCCAAAAAAAGTCAAGTATTATGTTGTTTCAGCTCATTTTATATAAGTAGTTTGAACAAACAGCAAACATAATTTTTTGAGTGTGTTTTCATTTGTTGTGATTGAAAATCAAGGTTATTCCACCAAATATTGATTTATTAACTCGTCTGGGGTTAAAATATTGTTATTGTGTGGTCTAAACATTTACATAAACATGTCAGAAAACATAGCACATTTTTGTTATTTTATCCATCAACCATTATTAATAAAAATCCCCTAAAAATTACACAAAATCATCAGTAGTTTGCAGAATAAAACAAAAATGTAATTTTATTCAGACACCTAAACATAAATCAGATATCCAGAGAAACATATTGTCTATGTATACATGTTTGTTTACATATTTGAGAAAATGTTTATTTAAATTTATACTTGTAATAAATAAGTCAATTTATACTTGTAATTTAACATTAAACTTGTATAAATTAATATATACATTTTGTATTAAATTATTAAATGACAGAAACATAGAAACATGACATAAATTGTTTTTTAAATAAACAATTGTTTAATTTAAATAAACATTTTCTCAGAAATCTTTTAAGGTTTTAAAATTTAAGGTTTAATGTAATAAAAATAAAAATATGATTGATTTTTGCTCATAATATAAAATATACATAACATAAAATGTAATTTAATTATTTAATTTTAAAAATAAATATTATACATTTATACAAGCTTATATAAATTAAAAAAAAAAAAATTCTTATATATATATATATAATAAATATCCAAGCGGATGTTTCTTCCTCCCAGATGCGGAGGTGTAGATGGGAGTCCACCGGTCCACTAAAAGCTTCTGCTGATCTGTATTGATTGATATTTGAGAAGCTCAGGAGAATAAAAGCTCTTCCATCCGGAGCAAAAATAGCGAAGACTCGAGTCGACCTCAAACATCTCCTGACCTTGTAGTAAATGTGTTTAAGCCAGATTCAGATGTATATTCAGACTCTTATTATGTGAAGATATAGTCATCACTAAATGCATAGAACGAGTAAAATGAATTATATGGTGGATATTGAGTTATATATATAAATTACAGTAGCATTGATTAATGAATCAGTCCTGCTGTATACAGTATGAGAGAAATAGGAGCTCATACTGTCACAAATTGGTTTACATTTATTAGTGACATTTTGTGAAATCTTGTTAAAAATCTTTTTTTATTATTAAATTGAGTTGCTGTTTGGTTTGAATAATAATTTAGATACATAAAATACAAAAATGGTTGAAATAATACATCTAACAATACAGTATTAAAGTGTGTGTGTGTATTATGTAATATAATTGAAATATACAAGTGAAAATTGCATTTGTATATGAAAATATGAATGTATATAGAAGAAACCTTTCAAAACTTTTCAAGCTATGGTATAACATTTTCAAAATAATATTTTACATATATCTAGACTATATTTTATGATATTTTTATCATGTAAATAGGGTGTACTCATGAATTTGTCTCTTATATAATATAAAATTTTATTTAATATTTAAAAAACAAATAAGTACAAATGTTTAATATAACAAAGTAAATATTTATTAAATAATATTCTACACTTTATAATATATAATTGTCGCTGTATAAATTCCCATACAAAAAAGTATAAAACTTTTACAAAAAAAGTCTAGAAAACATTTAATACAAAGAAAACGTTTACAATTTAAGGTTTAATATAATATACATTTTAATAATATAATTATATTTTACAATAACATGATTTTTGTTCACAATATAAAATATACATAATTTTAATAATAATAATAGCCTAAAATGTGATAAAATATGTTCACATTTAGTATTAGGGCTTAATTTAATAAAATCTAAACATTTGCAGATTTATATATATATATGTGTGCGCGTATGTGGCTCAAACATAAATCTAAAAAATATTTACACTGTATAATCTAAATATATAGATTTATATATATTAAAATGCATATAAAATTGTCCTTTATACATGAAAACATTTTAAAAACATAAAAGAGAAAGAAAACTAATGAGATGCTCATCCTCATGAGACAACATATGATCATCCTCATGCATTACATTTTAAGCATCCCATTCATTTAAAAACAGAATTGCAGCACCTCCTCTTCCTGATATTTGTGGTTAACAGCAGCTTTCTAACGGCCTGTTCACTTGTCAACCCGAGGACTTTGAGGACGCATTTTTTAATACACAAACACAGCTGAAACAGTTTAAATGGTGACTTTATTTGAAAGAACATCCACAACTCAGTGCAGCTATAGTGGACACACGGTAGAAAGCAGTGCGCATGAGTGTGTGTTGGTGCACACCGGTGAGTCAATGCACTACATACAAATTATTATGATTATTATGATTATTATTATTATTTTACAGTATTGCTATACTCTCTCCTCTTGGCGTGTCTTGAGCAACAACTCAAGATTTCAGGAGGGTTCAAGATCCGATTTGTCATCCACTTAAAAGCTCCTTTTGCATTAAACGTTAGAAGTTCCTGAGAAATCTTTCCACCGGTATTATTAAAGCCCAGTTTGGTCGTCATAAGAACACAACACTGTTAAAAAATGCAAAAATATTCACTGAAGAAGAAAAAAAAAAGTCAACTGAACGGAACGAACAAAGTAAAGAGTGAAGATAATAATTACAGTTATTGGTGACTGGCTCCGCCCACTTCCACATGGACCAATAGGATGACAGAATTGGCTCTCTCTAAGCCCCACCCCCGTGGCGGACGTGCTTATTAGCACCTCCAGCTCTGATTGGCTGGAAAATCCACCAGTCCGGCTTCAGTCGGCCCGAGCTGGGAGAGCGCATTTGTTTCTCTCTCGTTTCCTTTAAATTTACCCAGAGTCCTCTCTCCATTTTTGGTGACTTCTCTCAGTCTCTTCAGGTTTTCCTCATCATTCGGCGTGTCTGCCAGGCTTGAAATTTGCTGTACGCAGCCTGAAACATCTCCTCCAGGTGGCCTGTTAGCTGTTAATACAGGAAATTATTATTATTATTATTATTGTATAATATTCAATATTTCACTCGTCACATCACAATAGTTTATATGGGAATTTATAAGTAATAAAGCAGCACAAACATGTTTTTCCATTCTAATGCACTATTTTTCTATTGTTTAACATATGGGTGTCACGTTGCCGCTCATTAATGTCAGTTACAAAGCAGTGGACCAATCAGAAGAACTCGGAGGCGGGACAAGTGCTGTGAGCTTCTGTTTATAGTAGCATGTTGGCATGACAATGGTTTTATTTGACGCCAACATGACAGAAGAGACGCTATTTAAAAATAACATTCCTGAGTAGTGTCTTTTACATTTTATTGGTCGCATTTGTGTGTGTGTGCGTGTGTGTGTGTGTGAACAGCCCTAATAGTATTAAGAGGAAACACTGAAAGAAAAAAACACTGCTTTTTCATGTACCTGTCAATTTTGGCATTTTTGGCTTTTATAAAATGCTTTTTTCAGTTTAATGTAAAGAAAACATTAAAAATACAAATTTAAGTGTTTCTTTTTTCACACTTTATCAATTTGTGTCTGTAGATTTCAATTATTATATACACACACACACACATTTATAAATGTGTGTGTGTGTGTGTATATATATATATATACACACATACACTCACTGGTCACTTTATTAGGTACACCTGTCTAACTGCTCATTAAAGCAAATTTCTAATCAGCCAATCACATGGCAGCAACTCAATGCATTCAGGCATGTAGACATGATCAAGATGACCTGCTACAGTTCAAAGCGAGCATCAGAACGGGGAAGAAAGGGGATTTAAGTGACTTTGAACGTGGCATGGTTGTTGGTGCCAGACGGGCTGGTCTGAGTATTTCAGAAACTGCTGATCTACTGGGATTTTCACCCACAACCATCTCTAGGGTTTACAGAGAATGGTCCGAAAAAGAGAAAATATCCAGTGAGCGGCAGTTCTGTGGGCGCAAATGCCTTGTTGATGCCAGAGGTCAGAGGAGAATGGCCAGACTGGTTCCAGCTGATAGAAAGGCAACAGTAACTCAAATAACCACTCGTTACAACCGAGGTCTGCAGAAGAGCATCTCTGAACGCACAACACGTCCAACCTTGAGGCGGATGGGCTACAGCAGTAAAAGACCACACCGGGTGCCACTCCTGTCAGCTAAGAACAGGAAACTGAGGCAACAATTCGCACAGGCTCACCAAAATTGGACAATAGAAGATTGGAGAAACGTTGCCTGGTCTGATGAGTCTCGATTTCTGCTGCCACATTCGGATGGTAGGGTCAGAATTTGGCGTCAACAACATGAAAGCATGGATCCATCCTGCCTTGTATCAACGGTTCAGGCTGGTGGTGGTGGTGTAATGTGTGGGGGATATTTTCTGGGCACACTTTGGGTCCATTAGTACCAATTGAGCATCATATCAACGCCACAGACTACCTGAGTATTGTTGCTGTA
Source organism: Danio jaintianensis (assembly GCA_903798115.1). NCBI lineage: Eukaryota > Metazoa > Chordata > Actinopteri > Cypriniformes > Danionidae > Danio > Danio jaintianensis. The sequence goes on from CAIGQV010017386.1 coordinate 35,733,892, forward strand.
CTCAAATGACCTCCACAGTCACTAGATCTCAATCCAATAGAGCACCTTTGGGATGTGGTGGAATGGGAAATTCGCATCATGGATGTGCAGCCGACAAATCTGCAGCAACTGTGTGATGCTATCATGTCAATATGGACCAAAATCTCTGAGGAATATTTCCAGTACCTTGTTGAATCTATGCCACGAAGGATTAAGGCTGTTCTGAAGGCAAAAGTGGGTCCAACCCAGTACTAGTAAGGTGTACCTAATAAAGTGGCCGGTGAGTGTATATATATCTACATACACACACACACAACTATATATACATTATGAAGACGTATCCTAAACTTCACATTTTGATTTGTATCTATATTCTGAAGTTTTTCAAAAAGGATTTGTTCATACAAAAATTGCCAGATTATATACAACATTTAATTCTCCTAAAAATGTTTTTTCTTCTGGCTGTTTGCAGTATTTTCTGAATAATGGAGTGATAAAAAGACATTTTCAAAACTCATCTGTAAAAACCTTTGATATGACAAAAAGCAAAAACAAAGAATTTGTCAAACTAAAACAAATGTTTTAGTCTAAAAGGACGAGTTAACCAGCACACTCTCACACTACAAACTGTTGTCCTTCCACACAATGATCAATTCTGGCTTGCCTTCTAACAAGCAGCTAGATCAGCATTATTTATTCATGTTTCCTCAATTCAAAATCCATTACAGATAGCAGAGGGGGTGTGGTCAGGGGGCATGGTCTTACGTTAGTGCTCAAATACTGTCGCTGGATCTTCTCTTGAAAGGGGCGGAGCTTGGTTAACTGAAACCTCTCCAGGTTGGATTTCATTTTCAACACCTGTATGAGAGAAAAGCAGATAAATCATGCAGTAAAATAACAGAAACATACAACTTAAACAGTTTCATTGAATTTCTTGACCTTCTCCTCCAGAAATGGAGTGTTGACGGGGAAACAGGACCAGAAGTGTCGGAGCAGCTCTCCGGCGGCCGTGTATAAGTGCTTCAGCTCACTCTGAACATCAGCGGGCACTAACTCTATACAAATAAACACAAAGTGAGTATACATCAACTTAATGGACAGTCAAATGAGGCTTAAATGCCTGGTTTAAAGCACACAGCAGAGTGCATAAACATCTGACATCTAATATGAATATAAAAGCTGCGCAATACATCGAAAAAATAATGTTATCGCGATAATATTTTATGCAAAATCCATATCGCAGAGAAGGGAAATGAATCTGATGTGCCAAGCATTTATGTGCTGCATTCATAGATTGTTTATCTAAATCTGACCAATCAAATGAGGCGTTTACTATCTTTAGCCCCGCCTCTCCAGTAGGTGCTGTTAAATTAATCTAGAGCTGAAAATAAACACTAATGCTGGGAGACAAGAGAAAATCAGTCAATTTTAAGACTTTTTATGCCATTATGAAGGAAATTTCTGTTTTTTCTAATGGCCAGTGGAAAAGATTTGTACTTGCTCTATTAAAATTCTAATCAAGCTCTTTCTTAGCCCCAATTCTTTAAATAATGTGTCAAAACAAGCAAAATCTAGTTATATACATATTTTTATATTAACATTTAACATTTATTTTAACATTTAACATTTATTTTAGCAGGAAAACCTCTTGAGATTTGTGTCCTGAAATGTAACTTTAATGACCCAAAACACCATATTTCAGTGAATTTAAGACTTTTTAAGGCCATTATGAAGGAAATTTTTAGACTTATACAGGCAAAAAGGTTTTTTTTTCTGATGGCCAGTGGAATATATTTGTACTGGTTCCATTAAAATACTAATTAAGTTCTTTCTTAGCCCCAATTCTTTAAATAATGTGTCAAAACAAGGGAAAATCTAGTTATATACATATTTATTATTTTATTTAAACATTTATTTTAGCAGGAAAATCTCTTGAGATTTGTCATTTCCTTTTTTTAAGAGTGTCGTGGAAATAAAAAAAAATTAATCAATTAGCTCAGAAAAATATCCATTACCTGTTCATTTTAGTATGATCATTACATAAATAAATAGTTATTTATGAGTTAGCTTTATCATAAGAAATAACGTTATTGCAACAATATCGCATATTTTTCCAGTCCTAATATAAAGTGAATGGTCAGAGACTCACGGTGGATGGTCTGCTGGCCTGCGCTCTGCATTAAAACTCCTCCAGGTGAAAGAGCGCTGATGGCTGAGCTCGCTGCACTGCTGGACATCACCTGAAACATGAAAATATGACCCCATTTCAACCTTTGCTGGCAGTTTGATTGACAGGCGATCTGGCCAATCATAACGCTGACATTCTGTGCCCCTGTGACTGTCTGCCATTTTGTCCGACAAACAAAAAACATTCCGACAAACCAGGTGTAGAGTAATATTGGCGATTAACATCAAAGGTCAGAGTTAGTAAAATGATCCAAACCTGCAATCACTGATGAGAATAGCTTCAATCTTTATTTTGTTTTAATTTTAAACTCACATCCTTAATATATTTCCCTCGAGAGCATATTGCAGACTTTTCTGTTTGCTTCTCTCTGAAATCAGTAATTATTTTTCCAGAAAACATTCATTATTTACTTGAACAGTGCATAAACTGACTGATGACTGATACTGAAAAATTGTTGGACATAGCGGGAGTAACAAAGGGGGGGGGGGGGATTTGCGTAGGGTTAATTACTATAATTACAAAAAATTTGGGACATTTTGAAAAAATAAAAATGATGAATCTGTGATTTGTTTGTTCTCTTTACCTTTAAAAAGTAGTATCCTCAATTTCCAAACAATTAAACATTAGGGCTTTCACACTTGAAAATTTTAACACTGGTTCAGTTAATGATTTGCTGATTCAAACGATTGTTCAGAGTGAGTCTCCCATAAATGATTCAGTGATTCAAATGATTCATTCAGAGTGAATCTTCCATAAATGATTCATTGATTTAAATGATCTGTTCAGAGTAAGCCTCCCACAAATGATTATTCATTCATTCATTTTCTTTTCGGCTTAGTCCCTTTATTAATCTGGGGTCGCCACAGCGGAATGAACCGCCAACTTATTCAGCATATGTTTTACGCAGCAGATGCCCTTCCAGCTGCAACCCATCACTGGGAAACATCCATACACACTCATTCACACATACACTACGGACAATTTAGCTTACCCAATTCACCTATAGCGCATGTCTTTGGACTTGTGGGGGAAACCGGAGCACCCGGAGGAAACCCACGCAAACACAGGGAGAACATGCAAACTCCACACAGAAATGCCAACTGACCCAGCCGAGGCTCGAACCAGTGACCTTCTTGCTGTGAGGCGATTGTGCTACCCACTGCGCCACCGTGCTGCCCCATAAATGATTAACTGGTCCAAATTATCTTTTCAGAGTGAGTCTCCCATAAATGATTCACTGATTCAAATGATCTGTTCAGAGTGAGTCTCC
>CAIGQV010017386.1:35750329-35764688 GCA_903798115.1 Danio jaintianensis
GTATATAGTGCAAAAGTACAGTATAATGCAAAACAGTATATAGTGCAAAAGTACAGTATAATGCAAAACTGTATATAGTGCAAAAGTACAGTATAATGCAAGACTGTATATAGTGCAAAAGTACAGTATAATGCAAAACTGTATATAGTGCAAAAGTACAGTATAATGCAAAACTGTATATAGTGCAAAAGTACAGTATAAATCAAAACTGTATATAGTGCAAAAGTACAGTATAATGCAAAACTGTATATAGTGCAAAAGTACAGTATAATGCAAAACTGTATATAGTGCAAAAGTACAGTATAAATCAAAACTGTATATAGTGCAAAGGTACAGTATAATGCAAAACTGTATATTGTGCAAAAGTACAGTATAAATCAAAACTGTATATAGTGCAAAGAGCTTGTAAATATGATAAAGTGACAGTGTCTTAATACTATACAGGGAGGTAGTATAAGGTAACCAGCAGTTCAATGTTACACAAAGGGACCGATTGTGTGAACAATGTTGTACTTTGGTAGTCATTGGCTGCTATAATACCTTTCTGATATTATATTATAAAGGAGAAAGTCTGAATATAAAACCAACTTAATCTCAATATAGTGTGACATTTATGTAATTTGTGTATATCATTCAAATGTCTAGTATACAAAAATGCAATATAATAAATTTAAATAATATACAAATGTGAGCAAAATTTGTAAACTGATGTCTTTTAAATAGAATATGCTATTTGAATCTGCTCAGATATTTTATATATATATATTTATTTATTATTATTTCACACACACACTCAATTACATAATTTGCATATATCATCCAAAAGTCTAGTATAGGCCATTTTGAGGGATGTAAACAAAAACAATGGTCCCAAAGTATTTCCTGTTTTACATTTTTAATTCCTACAGCTTCCGAGAATCCAAAAAGAGCCACATATTGATAAATAATGTTATGATGGCTGTTTTAAGATTACGTTATGATTGAATTGTCTCTTGTTACAGTTATGGAATAGTTTGATATCAAGCAGGAAATGTTCATGGGCCAATGACAAGACCACATTGAAATGGTCTATACAAAAGTAAAGAAAATTAAATAATTTAATAGTTTAAATGGACAATGTGTATTTGTGTTGGGCAACACGGTGGTGCAGTGGGTAGCACAATTGCCTCACAGCAAGAAGGTCGCTGGTTCGAGTCCCGGCTGTGTCAGTTGGCGTTTCTGTGTGGAGTTTGCATGTTCTCCTCGTGTTGGCGTGGGTTTCCTCCGGGTGCTCCGGTTTCCCCCACAATCCAAACACATGCGCTATAGGTGAATTGGGTAGGCTAGATTGTCAGTAGTGTATGTGTGTGAATGAGTGTGCATGGGTGTTTCCCAGTGATTGGTTGCAGCTGGAAGGGCATCCGCTGCGTAAAACATATGCTGGATAAGTTGGTGGTTCATTTCGCTGTGGCGACCCCTGAAAAAGAGACTAAGCCGAAGGAAAATGAATGAATGAATGAATGAATGTGTATTTGTAGACTTTTTAAAGAGTATTTTTAATTTATATTTATTTTATACTATTATCACTAATTATTAATAAATATACATAACATACACAGTGCTCAGCATAATTGAGTACAGCCCATTTTGAAAATGAATATCTTTATCCATTTCTCAGTGAATATAGGAATATTTTGGTGCATTTGAACAAAACAGATTTATTAAACAGATATATTTATTAAAATCATATAATTTTTTTTTTGTTTCTCTTCAATTTTGCTCTTTTTAAATTTCTTGTTTAATATTTTTCTCTAACATGTAAATTTGGGTGTAGCTTCCTATAGAAAATAGTCATTTAAATGAGAGATTTGTATGAATAAATATAAAGTATGCTGTTGTTTGTGTTTCAGCTGGCAGTGATGTGTGTTTGTCAGGGTGTGTGTGTGGATCATCAGCTCAGGTGTGTGAGAGTCAGGGCTGCACAGACGCTCTCATCAGCGAAACACACCTGACGCTCAGCTTCACAGACAGAGTGGAATTATGGGAAATAAAACGGCCACAAAACCAGCTGGTGTGGAAGAGGGAGCACGAGCTCTCGGGTAAAACTGCTGATGTCTGTTAATGCTGTGAGAATTGAGTGTGTATTATATATGATGATGATGATGATGATATTAAGTGTTTCAGCAGAACACACTGTCGCTCTGCCGCTGGTGTCCGGTGGCTTTGTCCAACACAAACCTCCTTTCTTCCGTCCTCTGAAACTGTGTGCTGTGAGTCTGGCGTTGGGATCTGAACACGCTCTGCTGCTGACTGCAGACGGGACGCTCTTTTCATGGGGGTCTGGAAGGTACTGCCAAAGCCTTTATATGATTTAACAGTGAAGAATCCTTCTGAAGGGGTGGCACGGTGGCTCAGTGGTTAGCACTCTCGCCTTACAGCAAGAAGGTTGCTGATTCGAGTCCCGACTGGGCCAGTTGAGTCCCACATTGGGCATTTCTGTGTGGAGTTTGCATGTTCTCTCCATGTTGGCGTGGGTTTCCTCTGGGTGCTCTGGTTTCCACCACAATCCAAACACATGCGCTATAGGAGAATTGGGTAAGCTAAATTGGCCGTAGTGAATGTGAGAGTGTATGGGTGTTTCCCAGTACTGGGTTGTGGCTGGAAGGGCATCCGCTGCGTAAAACATATGCTGGAATAATTGGTGGTTCATTCCACTGTGGTGACCCCAATCAGGGACTAAGACGAAGAAAAATGAATGAATCTTTCTAAAGCATTTATTTATTCTAATGTTGATATATTTAATAATTGACTATTACATTTAAAAGTTGTACCACTCACTCGCTATCCTTCGGCTTAGTCCCTGATTTATCAGGGGTCTCCACAGCTGAATGAACCACCAATTACTCGGGCATATATAATTTATATTATATATATATATATATATATATATTATACATTTATTTTAACTAATACTGTAATAAATGCATTCCTTTTGTTTAATACATTAAGTACTGGGACCTCTTTGTAGCAATAAGTGACTTATTGCAGAACTGATCTACATTTATTGGTGAGTTTCGTAAAACCTGAACATGTTATATTTAAAATAATAAATAATTAATCATATTTTTAGTAGTGGTGGGCAAAGGGAGGCTTCATGAAACACTGAAACAGTCGAAGCAAATGTGTCGAAGCTTTGAAACGTTTCGAAACCCCACTCTACAGTGACACCTAGTGGTCATTTTTTATGTATTGCTCTGGAACAGCTTCAGCAAAGAAACAGTTAAGCAAACTGAGGTATTAAACCCCACGTTGTAGAGTTGAGGATTCAAGTGATTTAGTGGAGCAGTGAGAGTTCCAGACTATCATGCCAAAATAATGGGTTCGAATCCAGGGTGATACAGCTATAGATGTTAAATGCTCTGTTCTTGTAACGTGTTTAGTTTTAACATTGGTCTGAGATCCGAATGAACACTTTGTGAATAAATGTCTTGTTTTGGTCATAAAAAGTTAACATTATTAAAATACATCAAGTCAAAATTTCAGAGTATTTGTACAGGTTGGGATTTGAACTCGGGCCATTTGCAGCACACTAGGGTACATGAGATGGAGATTTTTTTCCGACCTGGCGAATCTGCGTTTGATTGACAGGGTCTCGAAACGCTTCTGAAATGACCGATGCTTTGAATTGCTCTGTCACGTGACCTCGGTGTTTCGGATCATGATTCGGTGCAGTGTTTCGAAACACTTGCACTTCGGGATCTCGACACTGTGTCGAATTGCAGTTTCACGTCAGCCATCCCTAATTTTTACATTATTTTTCATGACAATTAAGCATCTTATACGTTTTCATTTCAATTTCAAATGTTCATTATTGTAACAAAAATATAATTACAATAATAGTATAATGTAATATAATGCTGCCTTGGCATCTAATGAAAATTCAACTATTAAAATGAACAAAAAATGTATTAAATAAATTAAAGCTAAATTGATTGAATATAAACGACAAAAACTATGAATAACCTATTAATTTAACTGTAATATATACTATAATAGTATGTTCTGTTTCACCAGTCATGTCTGTGCTCTCTGAAAACTGTAAATAAAGATTTTAGACTGACTTTAATGCTGTAAAACACTTGCAGATGTTTGTTTGTTATTGCCAGAGTGTCTGAGGCACGTGCCGTAAAGGCTCCACCCTTCATTCAAAGGGGGCAGGGAGCAGTAGCAGCTCATTTGCATTTAAAGAGATATACGCAAGTAAAGCCTGTTTTTTTTTTAATATATAATAAACTAATGATCTGTATGTATAAATAAAGGCTCTGACCTCTTCTGGAAAGGGGAGGGAGCAGTTATTAATTTAATGTTGACTTCTTTTTTTTTTAACAGTCATGGACAGCTGGGTCATGGCACTCTGACGTCACTGGAGGATCCGCAGACGGTGGAGGCGCTGTGGGGCGTCCCGATCAGAGCAGTGGCTGCTGGGAACTGGCACTCAGCCGCCATCAGCTGTAAGATTATTCCTCAAACTCATATCAAATATAGACGTTTGCTGGCTCATATACTGACTGAAATATGTGTGTGTTTAGCCGGTGGAGATTTGTATATGTGGGGATGGAATGAGAGCGGGCAGCTCGGACTGCCATCTAGAGGCCTGGAGGAGGAAAAGCGCAGAAGAATCCGCAGTGGTAAATAATAATTGTTGATAATTGTTAAAAATTGATGCGTTTTAAGGGGGTCCTATTATCCAGTGAGAGTTATTCTCTATATCAGTAACAATGCTTCACAATACCAATAATTCACAAAATGCCCTCTGTTATTTTCAAGCTGATCCTTGATTATGTCTCAGGAGTTGAAACCGGGAAGGCCTAAAATGAATGCATTTTTTGAGGCAGTATCCGATGCTGTAAAGGCTCCAGAAAAAAGTAATAGGAACCCTTTAAAACATAACTTTCTTTAAATGCAAATGAGCTGCTGCTGGTCCTCTCCCCCTTTCAAGAAGAGGGCGGAGTCTTTACAGCTTGTGCCTCGGATACGCAAGTGAAACAAGTTTTAATTTAAAGCCTTCTCAGTTTAAACTCCAAATATATAATCGAGGATCAGGTTGAAAATTCGTTTTTGTTTTTTTTTGTTTTTTTTTCTCGTCATATTTACATCTAAAAATAATACATATACACTCACCGGCCACTTTATTAGGTACACCTGTCCAACAGCTCGTTAATGCAAATTTCTAATCAGCCAATCACATGGCAGCAACTCAATGCATTTAGGCATGTAGACATGGTCAAGACGATCTGCTGCAGTTCAAAGCGAGCATCAGAATAGGGAAGAAAGGTGATTTAAGTGACTTTGAACATGGCATGGTTGTTGGTGCCAGACGGGCTGGTCTGAGTATTTCAGAAACTGCTGATCTACTGGGATTTTCACGCACAACCATCTCTAGGGTTTACAGAGAATGGTCCGAAAAAGAGAAAATATCCAGTGAGCGGCAGTTCTGTGGGCGCAAATGCCTTGTTGATGCCAGAGGTCAGAGGAGAATGGCCAGACTGGTTCCAGCTGATAGAAAGGCAACAGTAACTCACATAACCACTCGTTACAACCGAGGTCTGCAGAAGAGCATCTCTGAACGCACAACACGTCCAACCTTGAGGCGGATGGGCTACAGCAGCAGAAGACCACACCGGGTGCCACTCCTGTCAGCTAAGAACAGGAAACTGAGGCTACAATTCGCACAGGCTCACCAAAATTGGACAATAGAAGATTGAAAAAATGTTGCCTGGTCTGATGCGTCTCGATTTCTGCTGCAACATTCGAATGGTAGGGTCAGAATTTGGCATCAACATCATGAAAGCATGGATCCATCCTGCCTTGTGTCAACGGTTCAGGCTGGTGGTGTAATGGTGTGGAGGATATTTTCTTGGCACACTTTGGGCCCATTAGTACCAATTGAGCATCGTGTCAACGCCACAGCACACAGCACTTCCAGCAGGATAACGCACCATGTCATAAAGCGTGAATCATCTCAGACTGGTTTCTTGTACATGACAATGAGTTCACTGTACTCAAATGGCCTCCACAGTCACCAGATCTCAATCCAATAGAGCACCTTTGGGATGTGGTGGAACGGGAGATTAGCATCATGGATGTGCAGCTGACAAATCAGCAGCAACTACGTGATTCTATCATGTCAATATGGAGCAAAATCTCTGAGGAATATTTCCAGCATCTTGTTGAATCTATGCCACGAAGGATTAAGGCAGTTCTGAAGGCAAAAGGGGGTCCAACCCGGTACTAGTAAGGTGTACCTAATGAAGTGGCCAGTGAGTATTTAGTAAAAACAAGTACATATATTTTTAACAGGACCCCTTTAAAAAACACTGCTTTAGGTTTCTACCTAAAACTGTGTTTAATGCGTTTCAAAATGATTTCGAAATAAACTCTTTCTACATTAATATTTATATATGAATATATTACTACCTGTTTTTCTGTTTCTATTTAGGAAACGGTGACCGGCCCATAAACACAGACGAGAAGAACCAAACAGATGTGTTTATCTCCCTTCAAGCATTCCCTGCGCTAGTTGACATCGCTAACATGTCTGAGATCAGCCGGATCAGCTGTGGATCCCGTCATACAGCGGCCGTCACTAGTGAGATTCACAACATCTGAACACTGAGCACAAACTAGCGGATTAACATGAAAAATCATTACTCTTTTCTTATTTCGTTTAGGTGCAGGAGATCTGTACACATGGGGATGGGGTAAGAGCTTGATTTTTATTTATTAAAACAATGATTATATTTAGAGTTTTTATATATTTTTGAAAGATGTCTGCTTACAAGAGATGCATTTAAAGGGACAGTTCACTCAAAAATTAAAATTGTCATCAATTCCTTATCCTTGTTCCAAACCTGTTTGAGTGTCTTCTGTTGAATGCAAAGGAAGATGTTGTGAAGAATGCTGGGAAACAGCCATTGACCTCCATAGTATTTGTGGATGCCAATGGCTGATTTTCTCCAACATTCTTCTGAATGTCTTGTTTTGCATTCAACAGAAGAAAAAAATGTATACGTTATACATAAAACTTTAATTGATACATAAATGTCTATAAACACTTTGAATGTGAGTAAAGGGTGAGTTTTGGGGTAAACTGTCCTTTTAGTTGAAAAATACTCTAAACTCATAATATTGTCAAATATTATTAAAGGTGCAGTAGGTGACCTGCCAAAATGCTATCAGTTAGCATAATAGCTTTGAAACACAGTCCCTCCCCTGCCGTCCAAAACCACACCTCCTGAAATCACGAACGCGCACATTAAAGATGACAGAGAACCACTAGATCATGTCATTCGCCAGTTAGAAAACTTTACAGTATAATACTACAATTCTGAACAAAAAAACTGTATTATATCTAGCCCGTTTTCAGTTGTGTAGCAAGCAAAACTTGTTATAATGTGCAATATTTCATGCATGTAAGGATCGCTGGTCTCACGCGGGTTGTCCTAAAGCCACTAGTGTATGCTTAGGGGTTGGCCGGCGGCGTGCAGGAATTACTCATATTACTAAGCCATACTTACATGCTATTTCAGAGCGAATATTCAGAGTAGCATGGTGAACAATATAGTGAGCGCTTCACAGGCTGTCATTGTTCAAAAATGAACCAACGTAAATATAAAACAAACTTCAGCTCAGTAAAGCAGGCTAGGCAGAATAGCGCTATTTACTGATGTTTTGTTGTTAAACTAAATAAAAATTTAGACATTATCGACATTATCGATGCTGTAAAAGGACCTTATGAAACTGAAAATAGTCACATCAGTCGTTCACCGGAAGATTTCAGTGGCTGAACAACACTTGTGTATATAACCCATTCATAACAACACAATCTACATCAGCTTTGCCCGATTAAAATACTTTTAAAAACATTAACATTACCTGTCTAAAAGAAATACTTCAGCCATGGTGTCATCCTTCCTCCAGCGTGCAAAACTAACTCCAATACTGATTCAGGATTTGAAAAAGTTTTGATTCAGCATTTGTTTTTACTGCTGTCACTCTCTCATGTGCACGCGTGAAACGGCGGATCTGCGTGAACGGCTGCAGATGTACAAACCTACATTTGTTGACTACTTATCAGAATTTTTGCGCTACTTCTCAGAATTATGGGAATTATTTGACAAATTTTAATTGGATGAACTTTTTTTTTTGTTTTATGCCTTACCCAGAATATATAAATACATTTAGATCATTTACTTTAATCATTACTAGTGGAATGTAAAGAGGCTTTCGACGAGCACAACAAAACATGTTTCTGAAGACAATCACCTACTGCACCTTTAATTGTGAAAAAACTATTCAATTTGATGTATTTTTAAACTTCATCATGACTTCATCACAAAATCTTTTTAATCTTAAATACTTTTTTGGGTGCACTGTCCCTTTAAGTGTCTTTTGTCTTCTGTTAGGTCAGTATGGGCAGCTGGGTCACGGCACTGAACACAGCACAGATGAGCCCACGCTGGTGGATTATTTTTCCTCTTGCAGATTGAGTGTTAAAGATGTTGTTTGTGGGTCGTGGAACACTTTTGTGTCCGTCGAGCTGAAAAAAAACCCATCCGTCATGACAGAAGCACACCCGGGTTTATTAAATTAGGTACAAATATATATACGATCCAACATACAGGATAGTAAGTAGAGGTAAAAACTGCTTTCAAACATATAAACGGTAAAAATGTTTAACAAGAGATTACATTCACAATTAGGACGCTACATTATTTGAGAGATTAGAGGTGCAGGTGAAACATCCGGACCGGAAGCAGCAGCGGTGGAAACTTCACAACACGATCTTGAATGAACTGGAGAAAAAACACTGACAGTCAATGAGGATCAGGAGCAATGTTGCATTCAAGACAGAATTCTGAATGATGTTTGGAAGTGTTAATTATGTGATTTTAGTCCGAATAAAGATTTGTTTTTCTTTTGCAAAAGGTTTAAATTGAGTTTTAATTCATTACTGATGCTTTGCTTGCTTTATCAATCCTGCGCTGCAATAGGGAATGATGGGCAATTCAATGTTGTTGTGCCATAAACTAGTAAATGTTAGAAAAATTGCGGCCTTGGCAACTTACTGAAATATGTTGGAGTACTACAATTTTTTATAACTTTAAATTTAAATGATATATAATTATTTATATTATTATAATATATTATAAAATAATAAATAGTAAAACCATCACAAATTATAAAGTCATCATTTATAAATAAAGCTACAGAAATTATTGAAATATTTTTTAAATATTTACGAATGTTATCAAATAAAGTGGGGATTTTAATATTTCTTTGTCACATTTATCCATAATATATATATTATAAGTCATTAATTCTATAAAATAAAATTATATACAGGGTTCATACGGTCATGGAAAACCTGGAAAAGTCATGGAATTTTGACATGCCATTTTCCAGGGCTGGAAAAGTTGTAGAAAAACAGAAAAACCCACAAAGTTTTGGAAAAGTCATGGAAAACAGATATCTGTATTCTTGAATATAGGTTATTTACTTCTTTTCTGTCCTTGGCCAATCACATACTCTCACATTATTAGAGCGGTGTAAGCATTATCTAAATCAATTTTACATAGATATAAATATAAGCTGAAACTAAATAGATTGTTGCGTGTTTTACGATATTCTGTAATAAATTTGCATTGTTTTTCTTTTACCATGTATATGTAGACATTGCATGAAACATTAGATCATGAAAATTTACTTGAAAGTCTTGGAAAAATCATGGAAAAGTCATGGAATTTTAGTAGTAAAAATGTGTATGAACCCTGTATATAACACTTTTAAGACAAAACATAAAATATAACAAGATTAAATCTTGCTTTTTATGTAATAAAATTTCATTTTAGGCAGACTTTCTCACTTCTTCACTTGTCTACAATTCCAATTCATACTAACACAAATATTACAAGTCCAATAGATGTCCATTAACAATTACTCAAACCAAAATTAAAGCTACAGTGTATTAAAGTGACAGTTCACTCAGAACTGAAAATTGTCATCATTTCCTCATCCTCCATTTGTTCCAAACCTATATGAGTTTCTTTCTTCTGTTGAACATAAATGAAAATAAACTGAAGAATGCTGGACAAAAACAGCCATTGACTTCCATAGTATTTTTTGTTCCTACTATAGATGGCAACTGCTGCTTTTTTTTTTTTTTTTTTTACAAATTTTAATGTTTAGAACAACCTCAGTGTGAGTAAATGGAGAGGAAATTTTCATTTCGGGTGAACCGTCTCTTTAAGACACTAACAAAACACTAATAAACAAGCCATAATTACAATACAAATACAGCTATATCTACAGTATACTAAAATAACGCTGCATAAATAAATAAACATTCACAATTAAACTCTATGACAACTAATATTTAGTTAATATGTAGTTAAATATGACAACTACAAATAATTTAAAAAAAAAAATCGAATCACCTGACAAAATCTGGCGATCTGGAGATGACGTGCTGAAATTCGGACAGGTTCACCGTTCCGTCTTTGTCGATGTCGGACTCGTCGAGAATCTGCAGGATTGTGAGTGTGTGTTTGCATTAGTGCAGTGTTAATGTGGTAATGTTTAATTGAATGTGGTGTGTTTTCAGTGAACTCACATTACTGATGAGCTGCCTCATCTCCTCCGCAGTGAGACGCGTGTCGTCTGTTTCGCCCGTCAGACAGTTCACCAGCTTCTCCAGATCTCTGGCGTCCAGTGTGCCATCATCGTCAAAGTCTAAAGCAAAGGAAATGCGTTTGTGTTTAGTGGCGTTTGTTCAACTATTTGGAAAAATGAGGTCAAGACACTGCAGGTGTAAGAAAAGTACATTAATGTTGATTGTTTGCATTAAGAACGGCAGTAATTTGCATTATACGTTTTTTTTAAATAGTATTTTTTATATGTAAATGAGGCATATCAATAATATATGACAATTTGCATATATTTAAATCTCAACATTGGATGAAGTCAGGTTCTTGTTTCTACATATTAGTCAAAGTTTTTTTTTTCATTCCATAATTAAGAAAATATAGCAAACAGTCATATTTAAATCTATCTATCTATCTATCTATCTATCTATCTATCTATCTATCTATCTATCTATCTATCTATCGTTTTCCTGATCCACAATATCCACTAAAGAAGATGTTTTGAAGAATGTTAAAGAAGCCGGTAGCCATTGACTTCCATAATTTTTGTTTTTCCTAGTATAAATCTCAATTTTTATCAGTTTTTATTCAACATTCCTCAAAATATCTTCTTTTGTGTTCAACAGGAAAATACAAATCATAAAAGGTCCGCTTGTAATCAGTGAGTATTTTTGGGTGAACTACCCCTTTAAAATGAAAATTTAGATGAGATTAGATTAGATTAGATTCAACTTTATTGTCATCATACATGTACAAGGCAACGAAATGCAGTTTAGGTCTAACCAGGAGTGCAATAGCAGCATTTACTCACCATCAAGTGGTTCTTAACATTGATGAGTTTCTTTATTCTTTTATAACGCAAAAGAAAATATTTTGAAAAATGTCAAGAGGCCTGTTACCATCGACTTCCATATTAGGATAAACAAATAATTATGAAAGTCAATGGTTACAGGCCTCTAACATTTTTCAAAATATCTTCTTTTGTGTTCTAACAGAAGAAAGAAACTCATAAAGGTTTGTGTCAATTGAATGTAATGATGAGTAAATGATGACCGAATTTTCATTTTTGGGTGCACTGTCCCTTCAAGAGTATGTCGTCTATTACCAAAGATCCGGAAGGCGTAGTGGGACTTGATTTCCAGCGTTGCAGAATCACTGAAGGCGCTCAAGAGGTCCAGAAAATCCTCAAAAGTCAAGCTGCCATCCCGCAAGTCAGAGGTGGAGAAAACGTGACAGATCCTCTTCCGGAACGGGTTGGACTAAGATGGATCAAATGCACAACATTAAAAAAACAATACCACAGGATATGTGAGGCTGAAGTTGTGATTCTGGAAGAAAATGTATTATATATATTGCATTTTAACTTTATACTCAGATAAACAAAAGGAAAAGCAACAACAAAAATAATAAAAGAAAAAACTTCTCATTATTTTACATCCATATACATTATGGTCAATCGTCTTATTCCTCAATCAACACATTTCCTACTCCTCTACATTTTAGGAACAATTTAAAAGGTCCCTCAAACTCCCTCAAAAACCTTGTATTTATCTCTTTATATATATATTCCATTGTCATATTTGTAACCATTTCTTTCAGTCAATATTGCATATTTGGTGTACATACATTTTTCCAATTTAAAGAAATGCTTTGGAGAATTAGCTTGAAGAATAGATGCATTTATAAATATACATTCAGTCTTTTTTAACTTGATTTCCTTAGGGTAGAAATTAAGTTAAAAAATCAGAGGGGACAGTGGAATATTAACACAGAGTATCTCTATCATCACTTTCACTTTATTCCAAAAATGTCAAAACTAATTGCATCTTATGTAAGTCTCACGGATATTTTCAGTATAGTAAATTTTTTCTATTTTGTATTGTCTTCTTTTACCTTGAGTTCAGGAAGTGCTAGGATCTTCTCCATGGACACTCTGGAGCCGTACGGCCCGTTTTCTCTGCCCTGGAGTTCAGAGAATCTTTTGTGTGCCCTAAACAAACACAATCATAAAAGAAATATCTAATGTAATATGTTTAATAATGTCATAATAACATGCTAGAGATATCTAATGTATTGTAATATACAGAATGTAGTATCAAAGCCAGAGTTTTAAGCATCTTTAAGTATTCAAATAAAAACTTTGAGGAAAAAAGACAATTTTAATGTTGTGTTGGCAACTAAATGACATTACTAATGTACTTAAATAACCAAACAAAGTTATATTCTAAATCCTATTCATTGAAATGTTAAAAAACAAACACATAATACTACTAAGACCTGATTTACAAATCACAATTCAAATTATTAATATGTATGTTAATAAGGTGTATAAATAATCCTAAAATAAAACCACAGTAAATTTGTTCAATGTTAAGCTGTGTTTTACCCTTCTAAATAATACAAATAAAATTCTGCAGTCAAAATTAACATGCTATGTGCCATAAACAAACGCAATCATAATCAAAATATCTAATGTAATATGAATAATAATGTAATATAATGTAATAATATCACGATAGAGATATCTAATGGAATAGAATAAAAGCAAATATTAAAAAACAAACACATAATACTACTAAGACTAGATTTAAAAATCACAATTCAAATTATTAATGTTATAAAGGTATATAAATAATCATAAAATAAAACCACAGTAAATATGCTTGTGTTTTACCCCTATAAATTATACAAATTAAATTCCGCAATCAAAATTAACATGTTATGTTATTAAACAAACACAATCATAACCAAAATATCTAATATAGTATAAATAATAATGTATTATAATGTAATAATATCATAATAGAGATATCAAATATAATAAGAGCCTTTAATAAAAATATAAAAACAAACACAAAATACTACTAAGACTTGATTTACAAATCACAATTCAAGTTATTAATATGTTATAAAGGTATATAAATAATCCTAAAATAAAACCATAGTAGATATGCTCAACGTCAGGCTGTATTTTACCCCTCTAAATAATACAAACTAAACTCTGCTTCAGTAAAATATAACATATTAAGTTTAAGTAGATTGAAGGAAATGTAACAATTAGGAAAATAAAAAAAGGATCACAAAAAAAGCATAACTAATTTAAGTAGATAATGGCTTTACTTACAGTAAGATTTCTTGTTTTGTAAGAAATGTGAGCTCCTATGGTAAGCAAAAGGAAAAATTGTGAATAAAAGCATATCCTCACAGTTTGATCAACGGATCAGCTCAATTTAATAGGTATAGGTTTATTAGGTATTAATATTTGTTTTATTCTATAAAGGTCGGATAATATTTCTTCCAAATTGTCACTGCTTATTTTCCCAGAAAATGATATTTGATCAGAATAACAAATATTTTAAATTTTTGTGCGTAAAAATCCGCATTATTCCACCTAATATTAATTTCTTACCCCTTCTGAAGACAAAACATTGGTATTGTGTTGTATAAAAATGAATATAAGCATAGCCCTTTTTGTTATTTTATTTTAAACTGTGAAGAAATGTCAGCAGTAGTTTATGAATAAAACTTAATTTTCTAAATAGCTGTACAGCTTTTACATATAAACAACACACACACACACGCGCGCACACACACATATATACACATACACATATATACACATATATACACATACACATATATACACATACACATATATACACATATATACACATACA
>CAIGQV010017386.1:35771949-35793745 GCA_903798115.1 Danio jaintianensis
CACACACACACACACACACACACACACACACACACACACACACACACGCGCACACAAAAAAAACACTTAAAGCGACAGTTCACCCAAAAATGAAAATTCTGTCCATATTTGCTTATCACAGACTCGTCACAAACCTATTTGAGTTTCTTTTTTTATTGTTGAACACAAATGAAGATGTTTAGAATAAAGCTGGAAACTGGTAACCGTTGACTTCCATAGTATTTCTTTTTCCTATTATAGAAAGTCAGTGGTTATGTTTTTTTTTTTTTACATTTTTCAAAGTATCTTCTTTTGTGTTCAACAATAAAGAAACTCAAATAGGTTTGTGACCAGTCAAGGATGAGTAAATGATGACAGAATTGACTCGTCACAAACATGTTTGAGTTTCTTTTTTTCCTGCTGAGTACAAAAGAAGATATTTTGAATAAAGCTGAGAACCGGTAACCATTGACTCCCATAGTATTTGTGTTTTCTACTATAGAAAGTCAATGGTTACAAATTTCTTACATTTTTAAAAGTATATTCTTTTTGTGTTCAGCAAAATAAAGAAACTCAAACAGGTTTGTGATAAGTCAAGGATGAGTAAACAATGACAGAATTGTAGTTTTTGGGTGAACTGTGGCTTTAAGACAGAACGTGATTGTGGATGTTTGTTTTTGCAGACACACTGGTGCTTCACGGACGAGCAACGAAGAGAAGAAGTTTTTGGATCAGGCGAATGAGGACATGTGGAATGATTTCCGACAGGCCGCCGAGGCTCACCGGCAGGTCAGGAAGTACGTGCAGAGCTGGATCAAACCGGGAATGACCATGATTGAGATTTGGTGAGCAAAACCATCCACAAGCTTTACACGTGGTTTGACTGTGCATTGGATTTTAAAACTAATTATAATCTAATAATATTAATATATGAATCTAATAATAATACACATAACAGAATATGTATATAATTTTAAGTGTGAAGTAATATTGTAGCTAAGTAAATATTGAAATGATTAAAATAGCTCAAATTAGTTTTCCGCTTTATTACTGAATGTATTCAAATGCCAAACACCCAATCAAAATAAATATTACAAAATTGGTTGTTGTTTTTTCTCCTTGACAGTGAGAAACTGGAGGACTGTTCCAGGAAGTTGATCAAGGAAAACGGTCTGAACGCTGGTTTGGCTTTTCCCACCGGCTGCTCTCTGAACCACTGCGCCGCTCACTACACTCCCAACGCAGGAGATCCCACTGTCCTCCAGTACGACGACGTCTGCAAGATCGACTTCGGCACACACATTAATGGTGCGTCTCTAATCCTTTCTGAACCATCTCTGTTCCTTATGAGTGAATGGCTTTTTAATTTGCTGATCATGAATCATCATGTTTGAATGTTATATCCCTGCAGGTCGAATCATTGACTGTGCCTTTACTGTCACCTTCAACCCAAAGTACGACAAGCTGCTGGAAGCTGTTAAAGATGCCACGAATACTGGAATTAAGGTATGAATATAAACTCAATTATATAATATTGAATTTTTTTTTCTTAAATGTATATATTTGAGTGAAATGAGCAGGAAACGATTTAATTTAAGGCCAGTTGAATAGGTTTGCATTGTGATGTTATTTTCATGATGAATTAAACACATTTGGTCTTTTCTCATTAATAATAATATTAAAAGCCTTCCCTCACCATAAAACATTTATTAGATTTAGCACTTTAGATGTTTTAAATAAATTATTCATGGGAAGAATTTTGAGTTCTCATAAATCGAACTGAAAAATCACTTGTAATTTTGTTTTTTAATCATCTCCTATTGAATTATGAAGTTGTTGTTGTTGTTATGCAGTATGTTTATCTATATTGATCTTGCCATGAAATAGCCATAAATTGCTGGTAATAAAACTTAATATTATATATATTTTTTTATTATTATAATTTGTTAGAAAAGTTTGTAAGTTTGGGCTCTGTACTTTCTTTATTTGTAATTGTTTTTTTTAAAAACGTCTTATGCTTTATTTTTATGAGGGATTAAACACTTTTTTTTATTATATTTTGTTAAGTTATAAATTTCAGAGGTGTTGGGGTCTACATTTAAAAAAAAAAAAAAAAGAAGTGTTATCATTGCTTGCATTTACTTGGTAAAAAAAAAAAATGTGTATACTGTAAAACCCAAATTTGTATACATTTATTACATTTCATTAATTACCTTTTTATTGTTACTTAAGCTATTATTCATGTTGGAAACTGTTATTTGCGGCTTCATATTTTGCTGAAACCCTAATATGACTATGATGAATGCAAAAGAGAAAATATAAATATTTAGTAACGAACAAATCTTGATAATTGCAAAATTATTTCTTTAAAACTATAACATTTCATAATTTTAAACAGTAGTGGATGTGTTAAATGTGTCAAACTACACATCCCACCTCATACTAGGCATGGGACAATAACCGGTTTCAAGGTTTACCGCAGTTTGAAAAAGTCTAGGTTTTAATACCGCTAAAATGTTCTGTTATACCGTTCCCAAGGTATATGTAAGGTTTTTTTTCATGTATTTTTTGTGTTGTAAAGAAATCAGTGGTTTTGAAACTAATGAAGAGAGCAGAAGTCAATGATTTGTTTTAACTAGTTAGCCTGACATGTTTACTGCTCCAAAATATTATAAATGTTACTTAAAATAAAATAAATAGTGTTCAATGGGGAAAAAAGTTATTTATTAATTTTTTTCAGACATTTAAAAAGAACTTATTTTAGAGCAGTAAACACAATACCGTGATACCGTGGTGTTTTTATTCAAGGTTATCATACCGTCAGAAACTTATACCGGCCCATGCCTACCTCATACATACATGAAGTTAAAGATTTATTTTAGTTTTTACTGTCATTACTGTAATCTAAATCTTATTTTTCTTATTTCAGTGTGCAGGTATTGATGTTCGCCTGTGTGACATTGGAGAGTCAATTCAAGAGGTTATGGAATCTTACGAAGTGGATCTCGATGGTAAAACATATCAAGGTAAATCTCAATTCTTATAACATCGAAAGACCCAGAAATAACTAGGTATGATTTTACAAGTGGCATTATTTTTCTTTCCAGTGAAGCCGATCAGGAATCTCAATGGCCACTCTATTGGACAGTACAGAATACATGCAGGAAAGACGGTGCCCATCGTGAAAGGAGGTGAAGCCACCAGGATGGAGGTGCGTCATATTTATTTTAACTTAATTTAATGTTTTTTCCATGTTTATTTCTTTTATGTTTAGTTTTTCGTTGTGCAGATTTATATATAGCTTTGACATTTGGTGGGTCTCTCAGTATACGTTCAGTCTACCTTAACGATGAAAATGGAGAATGTAGTTTTAATAACCCCCCCTACTTAACGCTTGATTCCGCCCTGAAGGACGTCAAAAAAGATGTATAGGGGGGTCAGCCCTTTAATGGTGAGAAATAGTTTGCTTTGATCTGTATTTTAAATAATAATGTTATTAATTATTAATAATGTCTGTGCCAATGGTGTAGTGGTTAGTGCATCGACACATGGCACTCCGGTGTTCACAGCGACCCGAGTTCGATTCCTGCCTCGCGGTCCTATGCTGATCCTTTCCCTCTCTCTTCTTCCCATGCTTTCCTGTCTATACTCTGTACTGTTTTTTTTTTTTTTTTATCAATTAAAGGTGAAAACCCCCGAAAAAATAAATAAATAATTAAAATAATAGATAATATGGAAAAACGTTTGACCACCCCTATCACGGTTCATACCATTGTGAAAGCATAATCGCACCAGTCAGTTCATGCAAGAACTAATTCATTCAACAGTCTGAAAGTGGCAGTTCTAGAGCACCCGATAGACATCGTCAGTGTTCACAAGATTGTTTTTTGTAAAATAGGTGTTTGTATCTACAAATAGCCTATAAAGTAGTCAAATTACATGTATAGTTTCACCTACAGTAACCGCTGAATTAGCTCATCAGAGGATACTGTAGGTTAGAATACTCTAAATATTTCTCAAAACACTGAAAACTTCAATACATTTTATGAATAAGTTAGATGTCATTTAAATAAATATATACATTTGATTCATTGAGCAGGGTTCATACGGCCGTGGAAAAGTCATGGAGTTTTGACATGGCATTTTCCAGGCCTGCAAAAGTTTTGGAAAAATAGAAAAACTCAAAGTTTTGGAAAAGTCTTGGAAATTAGTTTAATAACTATTTGTATACTGGAATATATAGGTTAGTTGTCGTCTTTTCTGTCCTTTGCCAAAAACATACTCATGTTATTAGTGCTGTGGAAGCATCATCTAAATACATTTTAGATAGATAAAAATAAACGTGAACTAAATTGATTGTTGCGTGTTTTGTGATATGCTGTGATAAGTTTGAACCTGCATTGTTTTTCTTATTTACCACGTATATTACATGAAAATTAGGTCATGAAAATTTACTTGACAATCCTGGAAAGGTTATGGAATTTTAGATGTGTATGAAGTCTGATTGAAGCATGTATTACACAAACTAACATTACTGAAAAAGTTGATCGTCAATGTATAATTTGCGCCCTGGTTTTAAGCCTCTTTGGAAAAAGGACCAAACACATGTTGCGAGCCTAGAGAAGGTTTCAGTGTTGAGTTTGGGTGTGTCAGAGTTATCAACAACACAAGCTTCAGCTGGCACTTTTCTATCAGTCTACAGCACAGAGAGGTGTAGTCAAGCACACTATTAACAAGACGGCAATAATATTAGTATTTTAATGCACTTTAGAATGTCTTTATTCTCTTAGAAGATATTTTGACAAATGTTGGAAGTTGATAGCCATTGACTTCCATAGTAGGGGAAAAATACAATGGAAGTCAATGGATACCAGGTTTGCCCCATTCTTCAAAATACCTTTTTTTGTGTCCTGCAAATGAAATTGAGAGAGAATAGTAATGCTTACTAATATCGAGAATAAAGTGACTTTAATTTTGAAGAGCCTAAAAAGCTCTAAAGAAGACGTTTGTAGTGTAAAAAAGCAGAATAAAACAACTTTGACCTCAACTTTTCGTATTATGCCAGGTCAACATTTTTAAAGTCTCCCAGGACACTGTAGAAGCAATCATGTAGTGATGTTAATCCCTGCCGAATTTCCTCTTTTACAGGAAGGAGAGGTTTATGCCATCGAGACTTTCGGCAGCACTGGGAAAGGCATGGTTCACGATGATATGGAGTGCTCACATTACATGAAAAACTTTGAAGTTGGTCATGTGCCAATAAGGTGAGAGATGTGCTGCTTTTGACACTTGAACAACAACAACAACAACAGCAGTAGAATATTACAATTAGTCAATGTCATAATGTAAATACACAGGAGTACAACACTTTTTTTTGTGTTTTGTTAATTTATATTCTGGATATTCAGAAGTTTTACTGTTTGAAAACAAATTTTTGTTTTCATTTAAGGTTTAAAATGTCAAGATTAAAGATCCTTAAACACCATATGTGGCTTTTGCATTTTTTTTTAAGTATACTTTTATACATAAATAATACCCTGATTTACGGTTTATAGAGTTCTAATAAGCAAAATGTCAAATAAAAAAAGCATTGAACATTTTCTGAAGAGGTTTTTTGTTTTTTTTAACGAACGCTTATTCGTATATAGCGCGTATTCAATCCCTTTTGGAAAATCTATTTGTGGTGGTTAGATTTGATATTATGGTGGGCCACCAAAAATACTTCAATCTTTGGGAAACACTGATTTAATTATCATCTTTCTCAGACTCCCCAGAGCCAAGCACTTACTGAATGTGGTCAACGAGAACTTCGGCACTCTGGCTTTCTGCCGCCGCTGGTTGGATCGCTACGGTGAGACCAAGTATTTAATGGCGCTGAAGAATCTTTGCGACCTGGGCATCATCGACCCCTACCCGCCTCTGTGCGACACCAAAGGCTGTTACACGGCCCAGTTTGAACACACCATTCTGCTGAGACCCACGTGCAAAGAGGTGGTCAGCCGAGGAGACGATTACTAGGCCTCCGCGCCACCAGTTTTTATAAATCTCTCCTTTGCTTTGTGTGGAAGTCAGTTTCTGCTAGGTGAGGGAAAAAATCATGCCTTTAAAAGTCGAAATGATGACTTATTAAATCTAAATTACGAGATTAAAAAGTCGAAATTATGACTTTTATAAAGATTGCAGAAATTACATTGCTACGCCAGTAGGTGGCGACAAACAACCATCTAAATTTGTCACTTTATTATTTCTTAAATTAGTCTTTGTATTATTATTTGAGTTAAGTCTTTGAGTTATTGTGTTATTAACTGAAAATAAGATTAAAAACATTAATTAAAATGTTCTAATATAAAACATATATTTACAATTATATATAATTTGTTTGTGTATGTTTATGAAGAGTTCAGATGCAACCTCAGTGACGTCTGAAATTTGTTTCTAAAATGAGCATTTTTCTTTGCCTCCAATGTTTACGTTCAGATATTTTGCATTAAAAGGAATGAAAATAACCAATTCGTTGCCATAAAAGTAAAATTACTGAACCTACCCATTTTAGAAGAAAAATTGAGATGAAGCTCTTAACCTCATATATATATATATATATATGCCACCTACTGGCATAGCAATGTAATTTCCACAACATTTAAAAGTCATAATTTGTATCTCGTTATTTAGACAAAGTCATACTTTTCATTTTGTAAGTCATTATTTCGATAATTTCTTTTTTTTCCCTACCTGGCTGAAATGGGCTTCCATACAAGAGTATATGATGAGGAAAGGCCCGAGTAAGTTCATGAGCTGTGCCTTCTCATTTTTAACATGCTAGTATTTGTATTAAAGCTGGATGGAGGTTTAAGTCCTCTAATAAAGATGTCCTCTTGTTTAACCATGGTGTAACTCACTGGCACAGATGTCTACTTATCACCCACCTGTTAAGTGCACTAGAACCATTTTGTAAACAGTATGGTGCACTTTTCTTGATCAATATGAGCAGGGAAATGTGGATTCACATTTACAGATAATCTGGATAAGCTGTGTTACACATTCGCAAGCGCATGTTTGTTTTCTTTGTACACACAGCTTTATTAAACCTTGCCCTAAGAGAAATTAGGAAATGTTCATGTTTTGATTAATCATTTTTAATCAAATTATGTCTTTCTCCTTGCTAGTTGGTATGTTTTGATTAAAAAGGCAGAGGATTAGATATGACCGATAGAAATAGGCTTCATTTCTTTGCTCAGAACAGACTTGAATATAAAAGACAACCATAGCAAAATACTCATGCTTTCCTCTAAGAGCTGGTGCTCATAACTGAAGTGATGATATATGTAAACATCTATATTTTGGCTTGTTTGGGTTTCAACATAAGCCTGTTTGAAATCATTCTCCTTTCTCGGAGTAAAGCACATGTGGTGTTTTATTTTGAAGTGCAAATAAAATTTATAAGAAATTGTGATCTGCAATGTGTGTTTAATGTCTCAAGGCTTCGAAATACCTTCATTTTTCTCAAGGTCGTGTATGTTCATTTTGTGCAAAGAGGAATTTCCAATTTCGCATAAAGTGAGTCAGACTAGATTATAAACAAGATGGACGCTGCATACGAAAATCCTGTCAACTTGTATATTAACTTAAAGGAAACATATTGTATTGCCATGTAACACTAAATTGGTTATAACCATTAATTGAAATGGATAATTAAGATTATTTACACAGTTTGATTGAAAGGCGTGTTCACGTGACTGCTTTTTCAAAATATTTCCATTAGGCTCGGTGTGGAGCTGCTGATGAAGATTTCATGAAATGTAAGATTGATAATTTATTGCTTAAATGTACATTTACATATCACAATAACAGCTTTTAGTTGTCTATTCTTTAAAATAATTGATGTATGGCAGATTAAAACCAGAAGACATTTGAATTTCTGAAGGCGAAAGTCAACGGGCCTTAGAAATTACTGACCGAGGTTAACGTTATTTAAAAAAAACAAAAAAACCATAACGTTCACACTATTAGTTATCTTTTATATAAAAATATTGAAGAAAATTGTGCTCAGGAAAGTCATTATTTCTTATGTCATCAAGCCTCAGCAATCCTCAAAGTTGTTCACACTATAACGTAGCTCTACATCGTCTTAAACCCATTCACACTGCATGTAATTTACCCGGGGTAAAGTTATAAATAAATTTTTTTTATTTTGAGTAACGTTAGATAATTTCTGGTTGATATATAGCTACACCGACTTCCTTGAACAAAACAAACTAAGTTTTACATTTTGCAGATATCAAATTTTCTTGTTGTGATTTTGCTCAAGCTTTTATCAGGGTATTATCATTGACCTAAGATATTCAGAATCAGAAAGGGCTTTATTGCCAGGTATGTTCACACATACGAGGAATTTGTTTTCGTGACAGAGCTTCTACAGTGCAACAGAATTACAGAGACAGGACAAAAAACAGATAATAAATATATTTTAAAAAAAAAGTAATAGTGAATGCTGCAAATATTGTTCTTATTGTTAATTAATATTGTTCTTGCTGCAAAAATATGACTGATAGATATAATAAGCAAAAAAAATTAGTTTGTTGCTTTATTGTATATACATGGAAATACATAAATAAATGTTTTAAACTAATTAAATTGCAAATGGGGGGTACACTACAATAGGTAACAATAAAGTGCATTAACAAATGTCAGTTAATGCATTACAATTAACAGTGAGAAGTAGCTACACTCACCGGTCACTTTATTAGGTACACCTTACTAGTACCCCCTTTTGCCTTCAGAACTGCCTTAATCCTTCGTGGCATAGATTCAACAAGGTACTGAAAATATTCCTCAGATATTTTGGTCCATATTGACATGATAGCATCACGCAGTTGCTGCAGATTTGTCGGCTGCACATCCATGATGCAAATCTCCCGTTCCACCACATCCCAAAGGTGCTCTATTGGATTGAGATCTGGTGACTGTGGAGGCCATTTGAGTACAGTGAACTCATTGTCATGTTCAAGAAACCAGTCTGAGATGATTCGCGCTTTATGACATGTCGCGTTATCCTGCTGGAAGTAGCCATCAGAAGATGGGTACACTGTGGTCATAAAGGGATGGACATGGTCAGCAACAATACTCAGGTAGGCTGTGGCATTGACACAATGCTCGGTTGGTACTAATGGGCCCAAAGTGTGCCAAGAAAATATCCCCCACATCATTACAACACTACCACCAGCCTGAACCAAGGCAGGATGGATCTATGCTTTCAAGTTGTTGATGCCAAATTCTGACCCTACCATCCGAATGTCGCAACAGAAATTGAGACTCATCAGACCAAGCAGCTGACAGGAGTGGCACCCGGTGTGGTCTTCTGCTGCTGTAGCCCATCCGCCTCAAGGTTGGACGTGTTGTGTGTTCAGAGATGCTCTTCTGCAGATCTCGGTTGTAACGAGTGCTTATTTGAGTTACTGTTGCCTTTCTATCAGCTGGAACCAGTCTGGCCATTCTCCTCTGACCTCTGGCATCAACAAGGCATTTGCGCCCACAGAACTGCCGCTCACTGGATATTTTCTCTTTTTCGGACCATTCTCTGTAAACCCTAGAGATGGTTGTGCGTGAAAATCCCAGTAGATCAGCAGTTTCTGAAATACTCAGACCAGCCCGTCTGGCACCAACAACCATGTCATGTTCAAAGTCACTTAAATCCCCTTTCTTCCCCATTCTGATGCTCGCTTTAAACTGCAGCAGATCGTCTTGATCATGTCTACATGCCAAAATGCATTGAGTTGCTGCCATGTGATTGGCTGATTACAAATTTGCGTCAACAAGCAGTTGGACAGGTGTACCTAATAAAGTGGCCAAACATGAGCAAAGATTAATAAATGCTTTTGTAGATGTTATTACATTGATTTACTGGAACTAACAAAAGGCCTATAAACAGTTGTAGGCCAGATTAACTTGTAAAAATGTTAAGGTTTGAAAATAAATCGTCTATTTATTCTTCAAGCATTTGGTGCCAAGATGAACAATAACGACAAATACAACAATCTGAATATTCTTAAAGCACTCTAATAGTTTAATAATAATAATAATAATAATAATTCACAGTATTTTGAAGTGCCCATGATATCAATATTGTGCATGTTCATTATCACGATATATAGTTGAAGTCAAAATTATTCGCCCTACTGTTCATTTTCTTTCTTCTTTTTCAAATATTTCCCAAATGATGTTGAACAGATTCAGGAATTTTTCACAGTATTTCCTATAATATTTTTTCTTCTGGAGAATGTCTTATTTGTTTTATTTCGGCTTGAATGGAAGCAGTTTAAAAAAAAATGTAAACCATTTTAAGGTCAATATTATTAGCCCCCTTCAGCAAATTTTTTTATTGTCTACAGAACAAACCACTGTTATACAATGACTTGCCTAATTATCCTAACTTGCCTAATTAAGCCTTTAAATGTCACTTTAAGCTGAATACTGGTATCTTGAAAAATATGTGCTGTCATCATGGCAACGATAAAAGAAATCAGTTATTAGAAATGAGTTACTAAAACTATTATGTTTAGAAATGTGTTGAAAAAACTTTTCATTAAACAGAAATTGGGAAAACAAAATGTACAGGCGGCTAATAATTCAAGAGGGCTAATAATTCCGACTTCAATTGCATCACAATATATTGAATATCGGCTTCTAAATGAATCCAAATGTTCTCAGAAACGTTCCATGCCGCCGATGATCTGCGGATGGACCCGTTTCCTATTGCATCCGAACAACCAGTCTTTCTTTCTCCTGTAGCGTTTGGACAGCAGAACGTAGAGGACGGGGTTCACGCAGGGGTGCAGATACTGGAGAACCGTGCAGGTGAAGTGAAACATCTCCCACGAGCGTCCATGCCGGTAAAGTCCCAAATACACACACAACTCCAGAACATAACCAGGCAGCCAACACAAGGAGAACATCCCAGCTGCCGAAAACACCATTAAAGATGCCCGCCGTGTATTACGGGTGCTGGCGAGGGACAAAACAGGTCTCCTATGCAGAAAAACAGCCATACGCACTGAGTTTACAGCAATAACCAGCATCGGGATTACATAGTAAAGCACAAACTGGCTGAGGACGACTTGGTAGTGATGTTCTTGAGTAGTTGGCAGACAAACAGTGCAGTTGCTTAAACCCGGACCTAAGTTTTCTTTAGTGGCAAAAATACGCAATGGCAAGCTTATAAAGAAACTCAGAGCCCAGACCAGAATAAACATGAGCACCACCAGGTCCATAGTTGGTGGATGATAGGGGTTGGTGATGATCATGGCACGAACCATAGATACGCTGCACAGGGAGTACGTGCTGGCAGCCAGAGAGAACGCCAGCAAAAACTGATAGACCTTGCAGGACGTGTTGTTTAGGGGCCAGGAGAAAGTGAGCGCCGAGTGGACGGTGAAGGGGATGAGAAGTAGCATGAGGAGGTCGGCCAGAGCCATGCTGAGGAGGAGAACGTCCAGGCGGTTTTTACGAAGGTTTTTGTGTTTGGCGAAGAGGGAGAAAGCCAGGATGTTGGCGCAGAAGCCGATGCCCACTATGATGCCGCAAGTGCAGGCAAAGATCACGCCGTAGGGGTTTGTGGCACCCTGTGAGAGACAATGGAAGCAATGTATTTACGCTTGTGAATTACATTATGGGATGTTGATCTCTGCTCTGTTGACTATTTTTTGATGTTATAAATTCAACTCTACAGTTTAACAAAGTGACTTTTATTGACATTTTAATAGTCTGAAATAATATAATGTATAAGAAATAATATATAGAGAAATAAGTCTGTAAAATAACAGAAAATGTACTGCCAGTTTATTACAAGGTTTCTGTAGCATAATATACAACACCAACCCAGACAATATAGCACTTTAAACTAAACATTTCACTTTTTTTTAAAAGTCACTTTTTATAACTTTTCAAGATTAAAAGATGTTGGAAGGAAGATCAAGATCCCATAATGCAGATCAAAGCATAAATAAACAGGGAAAAATAAAAACATGAATCACAAAATACAGAAAACTGCTAATTTACACGAAAAATTGCAGGCGTTGTGTAAAAAGGCAGCACGTTTTTAACGTGTTTGAGTTGTGAGAAAATGCAGCATGTGTTCTGTGGAATGGATGAAGATCTTTCCTTAATTTGCTGGCATTTTTTTTTATTGCATGTGTTTTCTTAAATTGCAGCCCATTAAGCTCTCTCAGCCACCATAGTATTCTCAAAAAAATTGAACATGTTCTTTTGTATTTATTTAATCATGTTTATAGTTTAATATCAAGATGTGCATGCTAGGTTTTATTACAGAAGGACAATAATAATAAAAATAATAATAATGCAATATTTGTATTTGATAATAGTTGCACTTATTAAAAAATGTAATTGATTTAATCACATACAGACACACACAATAATATAATAATATTATTATAGAGAAACAACTTACCACAAACTTGGGTTCGGAAGTTAATTCAGAAGGCTATTGAAAATGAAATGTTAAAGTAAAACAAAGTTATATATAGTATTTATAGTAAAACTAAGTAAATTGTTCTAAATATGTAAATTGTAAATCTCACATATTTCCAGAGAAAATGAATTACTCACCATTTCATCAGTTCACTTAGATATCTGTGTATTCACAAAAATATATGTATGTACGGTCCCACAATTCATTTCTAGATTAAAGATGTTTTTAATATATAATCTCGCTGTAAGAACAGAAATAAAATGAGCAAAGATTCACTTTCAGAATAACTGCCGTACACAAAGACATGAAAAATGTCTATTTATCAATCACGCCTACTCAAAAAGCGACTTCTCACAAAAGATTTTGTACAAAGAAATGAGCAGATGTCATCTTTTAAATGAATGTGTGTCAATGGTTAACTGCTGCTTTTCCATCTCTCCTTCCCTGATTGGAGGCTCATTGATTAGTGATTGATTTCTGGGCTTTATGGGTCTTTAAGGCATGACATGTGACCCTGTGCAGGAAGTTGACAGAAGACATTGCATTTACTTCTCCATCCATTAGCATGTGGAAGGTGTATAATTGTTGTTTTGTCACACACTGATCGATTATTCCACCATCCTGAGTCAGTAGTAATGTCTACAGTATTGATTAAATAACAAATGCATGCATAGACAAATATTAATAATAAAAACTGTGATCATCATAATGCAGATGAATCGTTTTATTCAGCCGTATTGTTTATTGCTCATCAGTTTATTAATTGAAAATAGCAGAACGTTTACTGAAGTGAAAGAAAGGCAGAAAAATGAAATGTAAAAGAAGTTTAAAAAATTTATGTGGACTATCTAAAGTGCATTTTAAAAATCTCATCAAAGTCAGCAGCATTGAGATACATTCAGGGAATAAATATTCCAACAATAAATTAAATATTACATGAAATGTTGAGTCTAATTGTAATAAATGCAAATTAGTTTGTATATGAAGCCAGTTCTATGTATCAGTTTAGGCTCTAAGACACAAAAATGTTTAAGGAGTTTATAATAAAGGCAAAAATACATCATATTTTCTTCTCAAAAATCTCTATATTCCATACCATTAACAGTAGAAACTGTAGAATAAAAAAAAATTAAAATAAAAAACACACAAAATGGCCTAATTTTACATTTTAAACAGTAGTTTTACCATTGTTAAGTCCTGTCAGCCAATCTACAGGTGTGGTGGAAACACCTTTAGCTTAGCTTAGCATAGATAATTGAATCGGATTAGACCATTAGCATCTCAGTCCAAAAAAAAGAAAACAAAAAGTGTTTTGATAACTTTCCTATTTAAAGGTGGACTCTTTTGTAGTTACATCGTGTACTAGGACCGACGGAAAATGAAAAGTTGCTATTTTCTAGGCCGATATGGCTAGGAATATACTCTCATTCTGGCTTATTATAATTATCGCAATCTGCATAATAGCAACGTTTCATTTCATGAATAGAAAAATGATCAAAACTCTTTGGTCATTTTAAGTGAGATGCTAATGGTGTAATATGATTCAATGATCTATGCTAAGCTAAACGTTCTCCTGCATATCAAGATGTGCATGATAGGTTTTATTACAGAAGGGCAATAATAATAATGATAATAGTTGCACTTATTAAAAAGATTAATTGGTTTAATCACACTTACACATCCACACACACACTATAATATAATAGTAATAATATTATTATTCCTTAAAGAAACAACTTACCGCAAACCTGGGTTCAGAAGTTAATTCAAAAGGCTATTGTAAAAGTAATGATAAAGTAAAATATAGTTATACAGTAAAAGTGGCTATTTATTAGCCCGATATGGCTAGGAATATGCTCTCATTCTGCCGTAATAATCACAATCTGCATAATAGCAACTTTTCATTTCACAAATAGAAAAATTATCAACACTCTTTGATCATTTTTAAGTGAGATGCTAATGGTCTAATCCGATTCAATGATCTATGCTAAGCTAAGCTAAAAGTGCTCCTGTCAGACCCGGAAATCAGCTGAATGGATTAAAAAAAATGGTAAAATCCAACTGTTTAATTCTAGGAGAGCTGTAAAATGAGCCTTTTTCCAAAAAGTGGTGTTTACTGACAGCAGTTTTTCTTTTTTCCATTGGAGTTCGCAAAATGTCTCTTCCAATATGCGTTCCAACTGTTCATGTGACCACATTGTGTCACATCTCATTTGCATAAGGTCTGCACAGTTTATTTAATGCTCCCCTCTCTTCAAATGGCTGTCAGTGTAATCGTCCATCTCTTTTATCACTCTCTCATGTGTATTTGCATTTGGAAAGCACACGCTCGGTCTCTCTTCCTGTCCCGCTCTCTCCATCGGCCCAAACACATCTTACTCTTCCTCTTCATGGCCGCTTTCAGTGGCTGCTCTTCATATGTCAGACTCTTGCTGGTCTCCTGCGGCAGGTCGTCTCGCGTCCCAATAGTCTCCATTTGATGGCTAAAGGGGATGTTTTTGGTGCTGCCAGTGTGTTTAGGTCGGGGCCAGGGCGGGGTTTGAATGCTTCCTTCGCTCTGATTGGGCGAGTCCCACACCTGAGCGGTGTGCACCTGCTCAAGCAGATCCTGGAGCCACATGCGCCTCTTCCGGTCATGCAGAGAGCGGCTCCTGTCGTGCATCATCTGAGCGTGACCGACTGAACGCCGTCTGGAACATAGACACAAAATTGACTTTAAAGCATGAAATCTAAATTTGCAATGCTCATTTTACTTCTTAAAGTGAATAATTAATCATTTAGTCATTCATTCATTAATTTTCCTTTGGCTTAGTCCCTTATTTATCAGGGGTCGCCACAGCAGAATGAACCGCCAACTATTCCAGCATATGTTTTACGCAGCGGATGCCCTTCCAGCTGCAACCCAGTACTGGGAAACACCCATAAACTCTCACATTCACACACACACTCATACACTATGGCCAATTTCATTCATTCATTTTCCTTCGGCTTAGTGCTTTTATTCTTCAGGGGTCGCCACAGCGGAATGAACCGCCAACTTATCCAGCATATGTTTTATACAGCGGATGCCCTTACAGCTGCAACCCAGTACTGGGAAACACCCATACACACTCATTCACACTCATACACTACGGCCAATTTTGTTTATTCAATTCACCTATAGCGCATGTGTTTGGACTGTGGGGGAAACCGGAGCACCCAGAGGAAACCCACGCCAACATGGGGAAAACATGCAAACTCCAGCGTGCAAAAACCAGCGACCTTCTTTCTGTGAGGCGACAGTGCTAACCACTGAGCCACTGTGTCACTCCATATTTGCATATTTAAACATATATATATATATCAAAATGTTTACTGTTAATGTGATAAATCTACTATGGGGAAAACTTTTAGTAATTTATTTAAACTATATTTATTTGGCTTTCTGAAAGATGTGCATCCTCTTCTATCACCAGCAGATGGCAGCCTCAATTCAGCTGATTAAAAATGCTTCATGATTCAAGATCTAGCAGAAATCAGTCTTTGGTGTTAATGTAGTAAAGGAGATCCTGACTTACTGTCTGCTGCTGGGAGCATTAGTGGGTCTGGACTGGACGGGTATCGGGATTGTTAACAGGAACACAGCAAAGCCCCAGTGCCTCAACATGCTGCCGGACAACTGAACACAATACAGTTCAAAATTCAACATTATTATAGTATTTTTGTAGTATTCTGGATGTTCTTATTGCTTAGAAGTTTAGTCCATTAATATCATCATGTTATCATTTGTAAATATGCAAATATAAAAAAAACACTAAACAAATATATGAAGATTTTATTACACATTTTTTTTTTGTACTTTTCAGATATACTTGTTTTTATGTTGTGTAATGAAAAATACTATTACAAAATAACATGACTAAAACTAGTATTTTTAGTAGCTTTCAGAAATAATGTGTTTATATTGTGTACTGAAGAGTAAATAGCAAAAAATATATACATATAAAGCAAAATATTTCATAAATGTTTACTCTTTTGATTCTTTTAACCATCTACATGCATTTTAAAATATACTTTAAATTTAAAAAATGCACTTGAATTTGTATTAGCTTGTACTAAACTGAATTAAATTAAACTGTGCCCAATACATAAGTTAAAGTAGCAAATAAATAATCATTATCATCAAATAACAGGAGTTTTACTACATTAAAATGCTGCTTACATTTGAAATATACTCACATGTAATGCTGTTTCTCAGTAGATTAGTTATTACCGCATGTTACTGATGTTTTACAGCTGTTGAAGGCCAGCATGTGTCTGTACATTCATTAAACCGTGAGCATCAGCTGCTGCCCAAATCAAGCATGTTAATATGTCCAAACTCCAGTGGTCCAGAAGAAAACTCGTCCTGTGAGTCTGTCCAGAGCTCTTGAAGGAATGATGAACAGATTTATTGCACCGCTGGGTAAGTGTAAGTCCCCTTTGCTGTTCACTGCAGACTGGTATGGACGGCAGGCGTTACAGCTGTGTGTGTCTGAGTGAGTGAGTGTGTGTGTGTGTGTGTGTGTGTGTGTGTGTGTGTGTGTGTGTGTGTGCGCGTGTGCGTGTGTGTGTGTCTGCGGCCCATGACTGCCAAAGTGTATACCAGACTGACAAACCACACACACACTCCAAGAAATGCACAGGGAGACACCTTCATTGGAAACAGGGTGGTACGCCGCCCTCTCTCTCTCACACACACACACACACACACACACACACGCACGCACGCACAAAAAACACACATGCAGAGCTCAGATTTGGTCAGCAGCGGGAGCATTTTACAAAGCGGGACCAATGATCTCTTCAAAATGCTTGTTTGATTGTACTTTTCTTTTAAAGTGGTCCTATATACAAGATGTAAAATAAGTCTCAGATGCCCCTAGAGTGTGTGTGTGAAGTTTCAGCTCAAAATACCACACTTATAATGTTTTATAACTATCTGAAACTGACCCTTTTAGGCATTGAACCAAATTGTGGTGTTTTGGTGACTGTCGCTTTAAATTCAAATGCTCTTTTCAAAAGAGGGCGGAGCTACAAATGCCTGTGCATCAGCATAGCGGCAGATTCAAAACAGGACTCACGTTAACTGTGTGAAAAACTGAAAACGTCAAAAGAAGTGTCTCAGAAGAAGGAAGTCTATGACTACAGTGTTCATTTGTGCATCCTAAAACTCTAAATTAATCTTAGAGCTGATTCCTGCTGGTTATGTTAGGGGGACTTTTATTTTACATTTCTGTAACTTCTTTAGGCTGAGCAATGGACTAATGGTCTTAAGTGGTTGAATAATCACAACAGACTGAGGTTGAGTTACCAATCACAGCAGACTGGGTCCACCTGACCAATTATTTTCTTGTTTCCTTTGAGTGGTATGGTATAGTACAGTACGGTATGAATTTATTTTCATTTCCACTGTGAGAAGTATCAAAATAGTGTAAAACTGTACCATATCACTTTTTTGGCACCTTTTTGTAAGCATACCTACAAGACGAGGACTATTTGCAACAGAACGGAACCAAAAGGGTGGAGCTAGACTCTCGGCTGAACGCTATTGGTTTACAGAGAATCGTCACTTGAAAAAATGCTGGGATCCACACAATCCATTTGTGTTGGGACAACATGAAGGAATTAAGTTAACTTATTAGTTAAGTGGATTGAACATAAAACAATTAAGTTGTTCCCCAAAAAACTCAAGAATTGTGTTGTTTTTGAATAAGTAGTTCAAACAAACAGCAAATTACACTGAGGAAATGTCTAAATATCAGGTTTTGGCATTTAATTTGGGAAATTTAGGCGGTTTTGATTGATACGCTGCTGAATGCTTGATGATCCAACACAATCTCACGGCAATTCGTAACTTTTTGATTTAGTGGCTAATTCGTACGATCTCATTCGTGCAATTTAGTGCGATTTTTCTCATCCCCCAATGACGGTTGGGTTTAGGGACGGGGTTGGGTGCCACGCCTCCATTTTAAAATCGTACATTTTACGACTTATACGAATTCATACGAATTAGCCACTTATCTGACAAAACGTAAAATAGTTACGTTTCCTCGTGAGATCAGGCTGGATGATCCTGATAACTTATATGCGTGAAAAACAATAGACTATGAACAAAGTTTTACTCTTTCATAAGATTCATTACAGCGCCCCCTATTGTATTGAAAAAAAAAGGTCATTTGGAAAATTTTACGCCACGCCAGCCTGAGTACTGACTCGGCTCCGCTTCCTCTGCACTCCCTGTTTGGTGAGCATTTCAGCGAGGACTCGGAC
Source organism: Danio jaintianensis (assembly GCA_903798115.1). Lineage (NCBI taxonomy): Eukaryota > Metazoa > Chordata > Actinopteri > Cypriniformes > Danionidae > Danio > Danio jaintianensis. The sequence goes on from CAIGQV010017386.1 coordinate 35,790,704, forward strand.
ACTGACTTTGCGAAGTATTGCCAGTTTACCTGCCTTACCGAGCGTTGTTCCATGTGACTTTCCTGACTGCTTTCCTATGTATGACCTGGACTGTTTATCTCACATACGTTACTTGGTTTTGCCCTATTGCTCTGTTTTGGACTGATTGTTATTGCCTTGACCCATTGCCTGCCTTATCACTCACACCTTGAAAGATTTGGACTGCTCATCTAGTTTTGACACTTGTTTTCGTTTATGTCTCTGTGCAAGCCTTTCATTAAACTTCCGCAAATGGATTCTAACGCCGCCTTAGCATCTTCGTTACAGAAAAACACAATAACAGTGGTTAAATTTTGTCATAAATTGCTGAATTATTTCCTGAAAGCAATTCAAATGGACAAAAGATACATGCACTAACACCAAAAAAATATCAGCATTGTACTGACCACCTAGCATTGGTCTTTAGCTGCATGGAAATTGTATGGAGTAATTCAGAGGAACATTATAGCTCATAGCTGAGACCATGAGACCCTCCCTTCCCAAAACATGGGTGAACCAGGGTGAAGAAAGTAAACAGTTTTGGCTGACCACTGTCCCAAGAGATTATGACCATAACCTCAGTGAAATCAAGCCTGTGGGTGGGTCCGCTCGCCACCTAAGCAAACGTAATGGTCAAGGTGGTTTTCGAGGAGCCCACAAAATAGCATCGCTTCATTTATGGGTCTAGGGGCAAGAGGTTCACAACATAACTAATGCTCATCAACTACAAATTACTTCTGTGCGACACTAAAATATTCCATATATTTCCATGTTTATTGGGCAGAGCGTACATTGGAAAATAAACCGTCTTAGCGTTCAGTAGAAGTTTTGTTTTTTTAAAGAAATTCATATTTTTATTCAGCAAGCATTCACTGAATTGCTCGAAAGTGACGGTAAAGAGATTTTTAATGTAGTAAAGTTTTTATTTAAATGCTGTTCTTTTAAACGTATCATGTTTATTCATTCATTCATTTTCTTTTCGGCTTAGTCCCTTTATTAATCAGGGGTCGTCACAGCGGAATGAACCACCAACTTATCCAGCATGTGTTTTACACAGCGGATGTCCTTCCAGCCACAACCCAACACTGGGAAACACCCATACACTCTTGCATTCACACACATACACTACGGGCAATTTAGTTTATTCAGTTCACCTATAGCGCATGTGTTTGGACTGTAGGGGAAACCGGAGCACCCGGGGAGGAAACCCACGCCAACAGGGGGAGAACATGCAAACTCCACACAGAAATGCAAACTGACCCAACCGGGGCTCGAACCAACGACTTTCTTACAGAGAGGTGATCGTGCTACCCACTGCGCCACCGTGACGCCTATTATGTTTATAAGAAAACTAAATGTTTTGAGCTCAAGTAAACATGAATGATTTCTGAATACTGGAGTAAAAATTCAGCTTTCAATTTTATGTATAAGTTACATTTTAAAATATAGTCAAATGGAAAAGTTGGGACGACACGGTGGCTCAGTGGTTAGCACTGTCGCCTCACAGCAAGAAAGTCACTGGTTCGAGTCCCGGCTGGGTCAGTTGGCGTTTCTGTGTGGAGTTTGCATGTTCTCCCCGTGTTGGCGTGGGTTTCCCCCGGGTGCTCCGGTTTCCCCCACAGTCCAAACACATGCGGTATAGGTGAATTGGGTAAGCTAAATTGACCGTAGTGTATTAGTGTGTGTTTGAATGAATGAGTGTGTATGGATGTTTCCCAGTAGTGGGTTGCAGCTGGAAGGGCATCCGCTGTGTAAAACATATGCTGGAATGGTTGGCGGTTCATTCCGCTGTGGCGACCCCAGATGAATAAAGAGACTAAGCCGAAGAAAAGGAAATGAATGGAAAACCGCTATATGAAACTGTTATAATATTTCACAATATTACAATTTTTACTGTATTTCTGGTCAAATAAATGCAGTGCTGGTGAGCATAAGAGACTTCTTTCATAGGCAATAGCAACTTTTGAGTATTAGTGCAAGTTTTCCTCACACAAAACTATTGTATAACTTTAATAAAAACATTAAATGTATGCTGCAAAAATTTGATAGACATGTTAACCATGGAGACCTGTTAACTATTCATGCTCCACAGGAAAAATAACAGCATACGAGTCTGGAATATGAGGGGCTGTGACAGAAATGACGAAAAAAATTTGCATTTTTGTCACATCTAATTTTCTCAAGTTTTGGGGTCTGCTGGAACTATTTAGAGTGTATATATTCAATATTTTGTAGGCTGTGTTTTTTCATCTCCCCCAGTCATTCGTCTAATAAAATATGCTGAAATATGGTAAAGAAGTAACTATTTAATATCTGTAATTAAAGCCAATAATTAATATCTTGACCATGAAGTACTGCAAGTTAATTTTATTTCTTATTACACAGCAAAAAAGAAAGAAAAAACACACAAAAAAGACCAACCATCTAAAAATTCTTCAATCAAGAAGCATTTTCTAGACAAGTAAAAAAATGTTTTTTGATTTCTGAATTAATGAATCAAAATTAAGTGATAAATATAATCAAAACAATTATTACAAAAAAATTAAACAAAAAACTATCTGGAAATTCTGTAAGAAAAACAAGATTACTTTAATCTTTAATTACTTTATTAATATAATTTTTTCATTACTTATTTATTTTTATTTATCTAATTAAATTTTTTTTTATTTTATTTATCTCATTTAATTTTTATTTATTTATTTATTTATCTCATTTAATTTTTATTCATCAAATTTAATTTTTATTTATTTATTTATTTATCTCATTTAATTTTTATTTATCTCATTTAATTTTTATTTATTTATTTATCTCATTTAATTTTTTTTAATTTATCTCATTTAATTTTTATTTATCTCATTTAATTTTTATTTATTTATTTATCTCATTTAATTTTTTTTAATTTATCTCATTTAATTTTTATTTATCTCATTTAATTTTTATTTATTTATTTATCTCATTTAATTTTTTTTAATTTATCTCATTTAATTTTTATTTATCTCATTTAATTTTTATTTATTTATTTAT